>JAAEAF010005121.1:0-68088 GCA_011037195.1 Triatoma infestans | reverse complement strand
TATGCTTTTTTTTTTACTGCAAAGCCTAATTGGCTAATAATTCTTATTTTTGTTTAACAAGGCTATTGAATTGTTTTTTTTTTTGAAAAATGTTTCACATACAAGTGATTAGGTCTATTTGTATTTAGTTACAATTCCACTCTCTAGGTTAGGTCTATTTGTATTTAGTTACAATTCCACTCTCTAGTTAGGTCTATTTGTATTTAGTTACAATTCCACTCTCTAGATGGTCTATTTGTATTTAGTTACAATTCCACTCTCTAGGTTAGGTCTATTAATATTTAGTTACAATTCCACTCTCTAGGTTAGGCCCATTTGTATTTAGTCACAATACCACTGTCTAGATTAGGTCCATTTGTATTTAGTTACAATACCACTCTCTAGGTTAGGTCCATTTGTATTTAGTTACAATACCACTCTCTAGATTAGGTCCATTTGTATTTAGTTACAATATCACTCTCTAGGTAGGTCTATTTGTATTTAGTTACAATACCTCTCTTTAGGTTAGGTCTATTTGTATTTAGTTACAATACCTCTCTTTAGGTTAGGTCTATTTGTATTTAGTTACAATACCACTCTCTAGGTTAGGTCTATTTGTACTTAGTTACAATACCACTCTCTCGACCTCCGTACAGTGTTTTCTCGTTTCAGACAACACTGTCCAATACCGGACAGTGAGTGAGCTGTATTGGCTCTTAGAGAGAAAATCTAAGGGCAGCACTGTTGGACTCGAAACCGGGACCTCCGCGTTACTGACCTCCTTTCCCTTACATCGAGATTATTATATATTTTGTTAATTATGTCGATTCTAGAGAAGAGTTTTTCTTATCACACTTACCTAAAGGTTCTTAAAAAGGATTATAATTAATTTAGTGTAATCTAACATAAATTTCAAAAAATAAGTAGTATCATCAACAAAAATCAACAATAAAACAGTAATAGGGGCCGCAAGGGTAATTATATAATCAAATTCGCCGCTATGATAGATATATAATTGATAAAAAAAAAAAAATCTGGTATGAAACACTCACGCCACGTTTTCTTATTGCAGTTTGCAAAATTGTAACTGACATATTCTATAGTTAGTATATCAAATTTAATGAAATTTCTCTATTTTTATGGAGAAAATCGCAAAAACTGAAAAAAAAAAACTGTTCAGTAAATAGGTAATTCCGGTTTACTAATTTTCTTGAAACCCGAAATTTTGGCAATATATTTGTTTCTAATTAATTTTGTTTAGTTGGTAGAATTGTATGATCAACTATGCTACTACTTTAGATGAAAACATAGCCCCTCCCTTAAACGCCTCTCAAATGGCTTCACCAGGAGAAATGTTTCAAATAAAAGTTGTAACTCTTTGTATGTGTAGTTGATATATAAGGTTTCAACTTCAAACCTTAAGGTTTAAGTTTCAACTTTGGGTTGAAACTTTTAAGGTTTATAAGGTTTCAACTTTTAAATTAAGTTCAAAACTGCACTGATGGTGCCAAATTAATTTATATTTGAAATTTCTTCAAAAATCTGACCCAATTATGAGAGTTTAAATTTGTGCTTTCAGCATAATAAATCGAGGTAAAGGCTTACACTCTGCTATAAATTCATTACATAATTTTGACCGCTCGCTAGAGAAGTTTTTGGCTTGGTTAAGTGAAGTGGAATCTGGCCTGGAAGCTGTTGAAGCTGAAACAGAAAGGGAAGGCAAACCCGGACACCAACTCAAGGTGAGTAAATTAAAATGAACTCATTAAAAAAAATATTGAAACTTGTGTTTATGTTTGAAAGTGTAATCTATTCAAGTTAGTTTTTGTTTGATTAACTACTTATTTTGATTTTTGAATCTAATTCTTTATTAAATTATGATTGTGTCATTGAATATTATTAGATTCATTTAGACATTGATGATTGAAGTTAGGTTCATTAGAAAAGATTGTCATCTTACTCTTCTCTGTGGCTTCATATTTTAATAGGTAAAACTAATTTTGTTGAAGTAATGACAGCACATGGATCAATGAATAGCAGTGGCATCTATTTTCTTTACCAAAATCTTGCGAAAAATTAATTGTCTTGAAGAGCACAACAAAATTGTTATTAAAACGTTGGCAGATTACGAAGTACGTTTAACATGTCTAAATTAAATAATGATCTTTCTAACATTAATTGTACAGTTTTCTACAGTGCAGACTATTCTTTAAGATTTTGTGGTTTTCGTGAAAAGTTTTGAATATGTTGATTTTTTTTTATGTAACAAATCACTAAATCAACAAAATTTATTTCATTTCTTAAAAAGATACGCATTCCTACATCCAAGTGCATGAAGTATTTTTGAAGTCGCATACCATTTTTTTATTTCATATATCACATTTTGTCATCATAAACCTTTCAAGCTCATGTTGTAATGTTTCAGTTAATTTTGTTTTATTTTAACAACAGAAAGCTTAAAAGGAATTTTCACCATTAATTTTATGAAATATTCTTAGAGAAATGAATCTCAGCAAGGGGTGATTTGAAAATCTTAAATATTTTTTTGGAACATTTCCAGTTAGACTTTTTAAGCGTTTCAGCTGTACACCTACGAGTTAATGAAATTCCTTATCTTTATTTACTAATATTACATTACATTAGCCCCAAAATTTGCAAACGATTTAAGTCTTCAAGTATTTTATTTAATATGTAGTGTTTTATTTTATGTGTAGTGTATATAGAATAGAATAGAATTATTTATACAATTTAAGTGGTTATCAACAGATTTGCATTGCAAAGGGAATGGAAAAATAAAATTAATTAATGTTTCAATATTTAATTATAGTCTCTCCATTGGATTTGGTAAAGGAATTTCATTACAACAAATTAAAATGATACATTACTGAAGGAATAATTAATTTTAAGCAAATAGTATTGCTTGTTGTTAGATGTTTTATCAAAAAACATACTTATGAATAAGTGAACTTATTTTATTTTTATTTCTCATTAGGTATTTATTTATAAGGAAATCAAAACTAATTTTCATAAGATTTCAATTTACTTTTTCACCATTCTCTAAGATTAAGTTATATTTGATTAGATCAGTGCTGCCATGAACGAAAAGCGTGTGTACTAAAAATCCTGTCAGAACATTCTAGCGGTATATTATGTTTACCATATATATGTTTTTCTTTTCGTTATTATTGAGATTTACATTTGATTAGCTTATCGATCATATTTGTTCTTTGTTAATAATTCTGTCTATTGGCCATATACGATTTGAAAAAAATATGAGTATATTCTCCTGGTAGAAAAAAAAAAAATATATAAAAAGAGTAGATGCTCAGTAGTGAGAAAAACGACAGGTACCGAATTTAGAAGACTATATACTTACATATACTCGAAAATAAATATAGGATTATGTATATATATATTTCTTAGATTTAGAGTTTGCTCTGTAGTGGATTCAGGATAAAAATATACATAGTCTTCTACATAGCAAAAATCACCAAAATAAATAATTTAGAAGTGATTTTAAAGTTCTTATAGTTTTACAATAACTAAGGATGTATTAGTTTAGGTGAAGCGAGAGTTAATTGAATAAGAGTTAGAATAAATGAAATATTTTTTTAAAATTTTGGTAATATCAAAGATATTTTCCATGATATCGTACATCTTTTGTGGTCATCAACCCGTTTCGGGCGTTAGCCTATCTCAGGAAGTCGTGATAAACAGTGTGATAACGCAGATTTTGCTAAATGCATGTATGTGTTATCCACACTGTTTATCCAAATATCCTGATGATAGGCGAATTTCCAAAATCAGTCGATGACCAAAAATGAAGCAGGCTATCATGGAAAATGTCTCTGATGCTTTCCAGCTCTCAGCTATCCAACCTTAATAATGTTGGTAATTACTTTTCCCAGCTTTTGAAAATAATTTTGAAATTCTCTGTCTAGATTCTGTCTTTTTTTTAAGAATATTTTTTTATGACATAATTTTATTTACATTTTTATATTATTGGGTTATTTAATGTAAATATTATAGGTAATTTTTTTAATAATGTTAATAGAGGTGAAATAACTATTTCAGTTTTCTTTTTCCCAGGAATTTAACTTTTCATTTTTGAAAGCTTCTGTAGAGTGCAGTTTTGTTGTAATATTATTTTTAAAAATATTCAGATACCATATTTTTATCATACCATTTAGGATCTCCTTCATTTTTCTTTCTACTTCTTAGTTTGTGGGATGCTCACATCAAGCAGCACTATGCAGACATTTCTAGTAACCTTCTACAGCTGTACGATAGAGTGCTCTCTTCTATTTAACTTTTTTTTTTATATTAAACTTTCCAACCTCATTTAAACCACTTCATTTAAATTTTAAATTCAAAAACAATGTTTTCCTTATTTAAAAGATTTGTTGTATACAAAATTATAATAATAGTTAAAGTTTAATACCTCCAAAGTGAGTCTAGAAAGTTTCCACTGAAAGTGATCAATAAAGTGTCACCTAAACATTTAATTAATTCATTTAAGCGATTCTTGTTAATTGAACTTGTAAAGTTAATTTCATTTTCTAATGCTGCATGAAATCAAGGATTGCATTAGGTGTTGCCATCTAGCGGTAACTGACGCTGTCATAGTTCTGTCGCTAAGCAGCACTGTTTCGACTATATTGTTAGTTTTATACAAGCAGCCTCATGCTATTCAAATAAGATTGCCAAGACAAATAATTGCTACGTTGTAAATAGTGTTTTCTAATTCTAGAATAATGATAGTCATTATACTCGTCTTTCTTCCCCAAAATTTAGGATCATCTCGTTTTATTGTTGTTTAAATTGTACGCAAATATATTCTCTGATGATGCGCTTGAATGTTTTGTATTAACATTCATATTTATGTTTACACTTGTACTTTATATATTCCAATGACTTAAGAATTCTGGTTTTTTTGAGCTATGAATTCTACCACGTTTTTGTACGGCTTTTTTGATAGTTGCAGATTTTTCCTTGCAGAAAAATGACGCAGGTGCTTATAAAACGTGATAGACAGCTGGAGAGATTTCTATGAGCATTCTGGATATGGCAAAGACTCAAAATCCAGTTTCTTTAATTTCTGGAAAAAGTTAATTAAGAGAGAGTTAGCATATAGAAAAATTGGGCTCAACTCTGGACGAAAATGTATCCGGTCGATTTCATGACTTGTCTCTACTATTTCTTCAGGATGCAAATATTTATACTTCATGTTTCCGCTTGTTGACTACCATATAGCTACTGCCATGACCTTCTTTTGGTTTACCTTAGTTTATGGAATTGTTTTAGTTATTTGCATGTAACTCCAACTCAGGCGGAACAACTTCTATTCGATAATTTTTCTAGCATACACTTCATATCAGCGTTTTTATTATTGGTATTATTTTTTTCCCTCGACTTCAGTAGAACTTGTACAACAATTGATAGTCCAACGTAGATGATCTACTTGTTTAATTGTTTGAGAGAGATTTCCTTCAATAATAACCCATTATTTTCAATTAATTAATTACTTAATTAGCCGTTAATTCAGTTACTAGCTTTGTTTTTTCTTTATTTCCACGTTCTAAAATTTTCTAAGTGAATCATAATACAAAACCAATAATGTTATCTAAAACATAACATCACCATAATAAAATTTATTGCCTCAGATGTATCAAAGTTTAAAATAATGATACACTTGCAACTATCCAATAAGATATCTGTAATTGTTGAGTTAATGTGTTTTTAAGAAAAATTTTTATAAACATAATTTTAGGTTCAATGTTACGTTTATAAACATATTTTTAAAAAGAAGACATTTAACAGTGCTAAAACCCGGGATTCAAGAAATAAAATGTCAGCATATATGCCAATAGATTATATATGTTTATTCCCATATCTCTTCATAATCTTTAAATGTCAAAACCGTTTGCCAAATAGAACAAATCCTACACTCTTATTTTCTGTGTCTCTTGCATTTATTGTTAGTTCTTATTATCTGTGATATTCAGCAATGGAGTTTTCAAATTTTGTCTTGTTAGATCATAGTATTATTTAATATTCTGTTATATTGGTTGTTTGGAAATATTCTAGAACTAGTCTACCATTTTTTTTTTTAAATATTTTTTTCATTATTTGGTACAGTTATTCCATCATGTGATTTTATAATAATAATGAGTATACTTGATTCCCAAGAAACAGCAAATATTCTGAGATACCTATATAACGGAAGTAATAAATGCCTATTTTTTATTCTAATTTTCTTCATACAGTTTTGTTTTGTCTGATCGCCCTATTTTCCTCTCTCTAATTCGTATAACTCATTTTTTCGTGCTTAGAGTGTTTCAAAACTCGTATTTCAATAGAATATTCATTTTAGAAAGGAGAACATTCTCTTACACAATAAAAGAAAATTATGGTTTTAAGGTTTTATGTGTTTTGTGGATGGAGTTAATAAAATAATATAAAAACCAAAAATCCTTATTCTATTTCTGCCACCACAATTTTCTTTAAAATAGCTATTTTTAAGTTTTTTACTTGTATTAGAAAATGTTTTAGAATTCATTGGGAGAAGAGTAATTTAGATAGTACACTGTTTCACCACCTGGTGAAAGTAAAGGATAACTAAACATATAAACATTCTATCTTTCTAAGAAAATTCGGAATAATAGAACGTTATGTGGGTGTTTAACACCAGTTTATTATTTTTTTTCATTTTTTTTACTGGACTGAATTTCTAGGTTTAATTTCTAATCTTATTTAGATGCATAATTATTAATCTTTATTTCTTATAGTTCATCGATTAATTGAACGCTGAAGTTGAATTAAATTGTTTTTAACTGGTGACTCAAAGTGTTCTCAATATTGATGCTGTGTGATAAAAGATTGTCCAGATTACATGCACTAGTAGATCATCCTGATTTACTATTTAAGACCCTTCGAAATATTTCTCACCTATCTCAACTGCTCAGTTGATGATCGAATAATGTATTGCGCTCTGTGCGACTGCTACCAGATTAAACAACAAGCTTCTTCCCAATCACCCAAAGGATTTTGTTAAACAAGAGGGGGGTTTTGCTTGCTATCCAAATCATCATTTTTTAACGACTAGCAAGATCTTTGATTCGTTTCAACAAATCTTCATAAGCAATCTTCATCTAAAGAAATGAACAAGTTAGAGCTTCTATCCTGCACAATATCAAGAAGTTACTTTTCGCCCAATGTTACCGGCTCGTCGCTTTCTATCTATCAATACTTTTTACTTACAACTTTCCCTTAAGTAAAAATACTAAAAATATTTTTTTACGTGGCGGTCTTGTTTTAACAATCATCAACAACCATTTTCTATCGTTACATGTTGTTGCGTCGAAATTTCACAATTTTTTTTTTTTTTAAATCAACAAAGAGTACCGTGATCTAATCAGGAGGATGTGAAGAGAGCACAGCTCTGGAAAACAATTTCAGGACTGAAGCAAACTAGGACCTATCTGGGCGGTTATAACCAGAAAAGATCTAAAGCCTGCATCAGCCTAAGTACAAATAGACTTCGCATGCTGACGAGTTTTTTTCAGGGGCCATTGTAGACTCACTGGGTACCACCTAATGAAGCTGGACCTAGATCACGATAGCACCTGCAAATTCTATGAGAGATAGAAGATAGTCCAATACACCTTTTTAGGACTGCGATGCTATCATCCAGAGAAGATTCGGAATCCATGGTGGTTACCAGATGATGGAGGAAGATATCCTCCCTAGAATCTTCCCAGATCCTGCAATTCCTCAGAGATCTTAATCGGGAAGGGGTGCTGTAGGTGAGTTAGCACCAATGGGGTGGGCACAATAGACCTCTTTTGATCACAGTGCACTATACTACATAGAAAAAAAAAAAATTCATTGCATATTGTATCGAAATTTCATAATATAAGTTTTTTAAATCAGCAAAGAATACTGTAATTTAATGAGGAATTTACATACACGGAATTTTGGAATCCTTTCTTTATACACCACCCTTAAAGTTATATTTTATCAAATAAGATAAGAACCAATCTTCACAGTTTCATCAAAGTTATATTTGTTTTTCGATTAGATAAAGAGGAGTTTATTCTCTTTGTATCTTTCCAAAAGGAAAACTTACCCAGACCATTTAAACTTTTAAAAGACTAACTGACTGACTGGTGCAGACTGACAAACTGACAAAAAGGAGTTACGGTTCCTTTAATTATTTGTAAATATCTTGAGTAGCTATTAAAAGTATTATAGAAAAAATATACCAATAGGATGGAAAAGTTAAAAGTGTGTTATAAGTACATTACAGTTGTAATGTTTATTTAGATTAAAGTTGTGAGAAATATATATATTATACTTATATATTATTTAACTTAAAAATAAGTAACAAATTGAAAGTGAGTTGTAATGTTTATAAGAAAGTTTATGAAATAGAGAGTACTGTACTAGTCGGTCCGACAGTGGGCTCTCTATGTTGTTGTCGTCACTTAGTTAGCAAAGTGAGTAGTATAGGAAAAGTTTTGAGTAGGTCAACTGTAAACCTCAAGAGAGCACTTAATACTTTACACTTTAATGTTAAGTATAGTGTTGGTGGCTATGTGGCGGTTTACTTGGCCCATTTCACCATAACACCTATCTCATACTATCTCTCTCTATCCCCCTCCCTCTCTCCCACTGTTATTTTATATATATATATATATATACCTCAAAACTAGTAGCCGCTAACCCTAGTTCATTGCTGTCATGTTTAATGTATATTGCACATTTATAGTTAATTTATATTTTCTATTCACCAACTTCATTTTTATTATAATTAGATACTATTATTATTATTATTTTAATGCTAATATAACTTTCACTTAACTACTGTTACAGGTAGTATTGTGATCTTACCAAAGTTTCATAATTGAATTTTCACCGGAAATATAGGTTTTGCTGTTCCCTGAGGCTGAAACAATGGTTTTGAACTGGTCTGTATGTATGTGTGTGCGAGAGGGATCAACATAACTTGAAAAATTGCAGAAAGCTGAAATTTAATATTTCGTTAAAGTTCCATCCGGGATTTGATTTGACGATTTTCATTAAACTTGGTATATAGTAACTACACATACAAAGGGCTACAATTTTTATTTGAAAAATTTTACCGGGAAATGTCATTTAAGTGGGGATAATTGTTTCCTCTAAAGTGCAATTTTTAATTTCTTATAACGATTCTATCATCCATATAATATTGTAACGTTTTTCCCTGTAAACTAGCTACTGCAACTAGTTCTAAAGTGGGTTCATTTAGATAAAATACTCTAAACTTCAATAAGAAAAACACCAATTTATTGTTTTACACAATAAATTATAAATACAACACTTAATAATAATTAATTCACAGTTTAAACCACAAAAGTTCACTTTGTTCACTTTTTATACACTTTTCACAAACGTACACTTTGTTTGTAACAAGAAAAGCTCTCTAAACTCTCTGTTGTCTCACTATTTATACCGGTGGAGAAGGGTCTAGAAGATTATACATTGTTCTAGAAAGGGCTAGAGCGCGCCGCCAGCGCTTACTAGCGGCCACTAGGAGGACTTGAGGTACCTGCTTTCTCTCCTAGATGGTACCAGTGGCTGCGTTACAATATTAATTAGATTTAAATAGGTTGCAAAAATTCCGAGTTTCAAAAAAAAAAAAAAAAAATCAGCTACTTCACTGGACAGTTTTTGGCGATTTTCTCCATAAAAATACCGACAAGTTTCAATAAACTTGGTATAGTAACTTCACTTTTGTTGGAAACTTTTTCCGAGTAAATTTATTTAAGTGGGGGTTTTGAGGGAGGGGAAGGTTAAGCTTTCCTTAAAAAAGTCGTATTAGAAAGTTAGATTCTCCCATTCATGTGAATTGAAATAAACTAAACACTAATAACAATGTTAGAAGAGAAATAATCAGTTATAATTTATGTAAAATGCTATAAGAGAAAGGTCGTGTGATTGTTTCATATTGATTCCTTAAAAAAATCTGGTGTGAAACACTCACACAACTTTCTCTTACTCCTGTTCTCAAAATTATAATTAACAAATTTTTTAGTTTGTGTAACAAATTTAACGAAATTCGTCGAAAACTAAAAAAAACTGTTCAGTAAAAACGCACTTCCGGTTTACTGAGGACTCAGGGGACCTCAAAACGGATATTTCCGGTGAAAACTCGATATCGAAATTTTGACACGATTACAATACTCTTCCTCTTACTAGGAGTAAAAGAAAGTAATAATAAATAAAAAATATATTGTGCAGCAATAGAACATTTTTTAATTGATAATTCATCATTTACGTATTCCAGACATTCTTGTATGTGCAGTCTAAGACGGCTTTTGTAATCTCTCTTAAAAGTATATTTCTGCTTTTTTTTAGTAAGCAGAGACGACGGCTCATCTTTGTCTTGAATTTTTAAATTCTCAAAATACAGTTTGAACACGTTCCAAAAAAAATAATCGAACTTTTCACAATTGGGATAAAAAAAACTGGTACTGTGGGAATGTCCATTCCGAATTTATTCTCAACGCTAAATTTTATGTTCGTTGAAGAATGTTTTATGGCTGTAGTGGTGGTATATAGATGGTCAGTCAGCACAGCTGAGCCGCTCACACCAAATGGTCAAAGATGAGAATGGTTATGTTGGTAATGAGGACACTCCACATTCAATAATTTACAATTTTGTATTAAATTGACTTGGAAAAAAAACCTGTTTACCATAGATGACAAGACTAAACAATATTAAACAACTAACAATATTAAAGAAGAACTCGGATCATAAACTCGGACTAAATTAACAAGATAAGACAAGACTAAAGCTTAAGTTCGACCAGATGCTGGACTGGCGACGACTATTATTATATATTTTATAGTTAATCAAATTAGATCAGAGTAGGCACTTTACATATACTTTACTCATAATTAAAAATAAACATTTTATATTAATTTTAATTTTTTTTTGGTATTTAAATACTTTTTAATATTCAGAATATATAATCCGTATTAGACAGCACATATACATCCAATGATTGCGAATCTTGTTAGATTAATAGAGAGTAACCTTTTTGGGGTCGTAAAGATGACAGAAACCGCAAATGTTTACAACAGTATAGATGATTCATCTAGTTTTACTACAGAATAGAATGCATTTATAGCTTGAAAACTCGTCACTAATTATACGTAATATTAGTTTATTTTAATGTGTATTCATTTAAAAACTAAAAATAATAGTGTTTTATAAATTCTATTATGTATTCAAATGTATTTAGTTCATTGTTTGGTTACTGAAAGGGTATTAAGTTAGATTTGTTGATTTAATCAACCGTCTATCGAAGTAGGTAGGCTATACTATAGTTGCGAGATTATAGCAGTTGTGCTTCCTATCTAGTTAGCATTTCTATTGCAACTAGATCCTTTATCTACATATCGTATACATGTTTTGTTATTAAACAATCATAGATCTCTTTATATGTACTATGTTGAATTTATCAAATGTTCATATATCAACAAATCATCATAATGTGACCATCTCTGAGATAAACTAAATTATTTTTTTTATGTTTTGTTACTTTACGATTGAGGTTAGTGCAATAATTTGAAAATTTGTATGATCTGTTTCCGAGAGTCGCAAAATTCTGACATTTTATTCTTTGACATTTTTTTCTTTATTTTAATATCTACAACTACATAAATAAATATGTAACAAGTAAATACGCTGAGAGATATGAACAGTGACGTCATAACAATGAATTGACAAATACATTAATTACCTAAGAGGATGTGGGGCCATGTCTTTTCAATCGCCTTGCAGAATTGCCTGGAATTAAGATTGAAATGAGCGTTTGGACGAAAGGATTGGGATGATGGAGAGTCTGTGATATGGAATTTGTTATAATAGGACGTTTCTAAATCGTGGACCGAAGGAATCTTCAGGTCTATATTTGGATGTGTAGCTGGAGACGCAATAAGGAGATCGATTATGCGATGGAGGGTTTGCATTTTATTAAGGTTTATGGTTCTGTAATGGATTCAGATATTAGATGTAATGGAATCGTTTGTTGTGTGATTCATGGAGTAGCAGATGTCTTGAAGAGGGCGGAAGTTAGTTTGAGAGATTTTGGAAGTTAGTGCTCGAATTATTAAACGGTTTTTTATAAAAATAAACTGTATTTTAACAATGATTTTAACGTGATATAGGGTAACTAATAACTATAATAAAATACTTAATAATAAATAGAAGATAAATAACTGATAATTTAGAATGGTTAAAATAACGAACTAAAGTGCACAACTACGAGAATGATAAGTTGAATATAACTGTGAATTGCCGCTCGTGTATAGTTTGGTCGTAGATGATATAATAATCCTCTGGTCGTATATCATAGGGTTTTTATATACTGTTGTTCACACTCACACCAAGATATCTGTCTTAGTGTGCGGCCTTGTGCGACCTTCGTAGTTTTCTGACCTTTTTTAATGGCCATAGTTATCGCGGTGCCTGCCTTTTTGATGTGAGAATTGATGAAAAGGCTTTGTGTTTGTTTGGTTGACCCCGGCTGTCGGCGGCCAACAGTGTTACTGTTTTCACCCTTTGTTGATTATTTCTTTGGCGTACTTTGCCGATGTCAATGACTTTGCCATGTCATTACAGTTCCTTAGAAAATTTAGTTCGTGCATGTGTGTATTTTTCCAAAAAAAAAAAAAAAATGTTTAGATACCACCCCTTTCGGCACGGAAGTTTCGGTCAAATTTCATCAATAGGAATCAGTAGTGACCACTGATTTCTTTTTCGTTTTTTTTTTTTTAGTTCTTCGCAGTTTTCTTAATAATGTTTCCAATGATCTTCATTTAATTTAATATATTTAAACATATAAAGGCTTATCGCTGTTATTTGATACATCTCATACCGAGAAAATTATTTTTTTGGAGGTTCTAGAAGAAGAACTGTTATCTCTTTGTCTCAAATGAGCAGATTTGGACGACTTACCACCTATATAATAATATTAAAGTACAGTATTATGCTAGAATTACAAATTTTAAGAAAATCAGTAACCAGTCAGATGAAACTTTATGGAATAGTTTTTTAATTTTTTTTGAATTTTGTGAAAACTGTTCCAACGATTTGCCACGGTATCATATAAATCTATTATTATTAATTTTATTTGCCGGCAAAATTAAATTTGTTTGAGTTAATATTAGGCTAGGGACTGAAAAAGGGTCTAAGATACATAAATTTCACATTCAGGCTAACAAGCCTGACGTAATGAACGCCAGTATTAAGGCCATTTTCACGTATATGCCAAGTTTTAAGAAAATTGATCAAGTAAAATGATAGTACATAATTGCAATAAAAATTAAGAATAAATCGTACAGATGTGCTCAATAGATTTTCAATAAAAACCTATATAAAGAAATCTAAATATAAAATTTAATTTATCCGTTTTCTGAAAAACATATCAGTGAAATATATACGTAATATTAATATACGTATGTTTTGTGGAATCTTGTTCACTCATGATACCCATAAGAATATAGCGGATAGATATTAAAATCTGCAATATCTATGTCACATATGTGTATTGTGTTTGTGTGTTTATTATAGGTCCCCTAAGAGGTTTCAATATCCAACAAATATGTACTTATACAAACAAGTATGTGATATCTAGCAGTGCCGAATGGTTTTTTTATTTTTATTTTTATTTTTTTTTATTTTATCGGGGATAAACATTATTGAGTTTAATAAAGATAACATAATACACTGTGATTTCCGCTTAGATTGATCATTGTTGATCAACATATCTATACTTGAAATAATAAACAAATTGAGTTAGATAGTTCAAGTTGTGTATTTTATTATAGTGGGCTAATTAGTCCAGACGTTCAAAAATAGCATACACTAACAACTGGTTCAGTAGGGGTTAGTGGTTACCAGGATAAGGACGGGATGCACTCACGCGCGTCTTCACAGAAAGTAATAATAATAAATTTAACTAATACTAAAATGCCTAATTTTGATTTTTGATAAATAATCATGGCCAATTTTGCGGAAGTTGCTCGCTTATATATTTAAAAAATACCTACAGAAATGTAAAACATAATAGATGCAAAAAATAGAAAAATATTTTAGTAGAAACAATAAAAAAATATGCAATTTGCAAAAGTTTTCAAAATTCAAGAGGTCCAAGCTGATGACGTTAATTTGTAGACCTAGAAAAATGCAGACATAAGAGATATATTGAAGAAAATGAAAGTTAATTAAGCGATAGAAGTAGTGAGAAGAATGTTAAAAAAAGAAAGGAAGAATTAAAAGCTATTATATACCAAAAAAAAAGGATAAATCTTACAAAGATGAAGAGGCATTAATAGTAAACGTACATTAAATATAATAGCTTTCTGATAAACTGACAACATTTGTATGAACGATATTATGATAGCTTGTTACTGACCGATAATCCATGTGCCCTACATGTCGTGACAGATGTTACACTTGTCGTCATGGAGTTAAGGAAGTCAAGTGATAATTAGGTCTAGTTCGAATAATTAGTTTGAATTAGGTTTAGTTCCAATTTTTTCTTCTTTTTTTTTTTGCCTATGCCTGAAGCTATTAGCCGATGATTCAAAAACAATATGTTTAATGTTTAAATATTCTTACGGCCCGCAGTTATTAGTTCTCAGTTTTATCTAAATACCAATTCCAATTGCAGATCATATAACTTAATATATCCATCATTAATAAATTCTATTAAATCTTTGCTTATGGAACTAACTTCCTGTATGATAGTAGTGTAATTGAACGAAGAATCTTCTCATGAAGAGAACTGATGAGCAAATTATTTAATAGTTACTATATTTTTTACATTGCATCAGAATGTGCTCTAGATCCTCAAGTTCACCGCAGACTATACGCACATTAATACTAGCTCTTCCTATTCTTTTTAAGTAAGCACTCACTACATGATCAAGTAGCCCATGTTTGGATCTGATTCTGTTAATAATTCTGATGCTTCTATTCGAATAATCAAGATTAGTTCGCATAGATCTAACCGTATAACCTCATGCATACAATCAACAAGTGCAGTGTATAGCAGAAACATTAAGTTGAAGTCAACTCTTCAACACGAACTTTCATAGCTTTACCCTGACGATGGATCAAAATCTGAAACCGGTCCAGGAACATCAAAAATATGCATACTACGACAGATAAATTCCCAGATGTTATCCAGCATGGCAGACCCATCCACATATTCAATTATCAAACTAATGATGCCTTTTAAAACCTTTAAGGGTTCTTGAACAGTAACTATAGCGCTGTTGTGCGGCAATAGACAATATAGGAATCGGTGGCGCTATGGTTTGCTTGATGAAACTACAAATTTTATTTCCATACATCTTGCTAAAAACAATTCAACCAATTAGGGACCCAGAAAACACTGTAAATGCAATTTGTATTCTACAAGTTTTTGGTTGAAAATAAAACGAAGGAAAAGTAAAGTAAGTAAGATTAAAAACGTGAAGTAAAGTAGGTGCCTTTATTTTCAGGCTCGTTATAATGGGTAAGAGAAGGAGAGATTGGGTTTGAAAGATAAATTAAACTGAAAGTATGCTGAACACTGTATAATGAGAAAGTAACAGAAACTGCCAGAACTTCACATGAATATAGAAAATGGAAGTGAGAGATTTAAAGAGTAAAGAGAATGGTGGTAGTTGGCAGTAAGTTGGTTGGAAAGGTTGACGCGTTGTAACTGCTGTATAAACTGTTGAAAGACTGTCCCCTGTAGGGGTAACGCAGCTGTATGTAACCAGAGTCTCCCAGTCTAGTCTGGCCTAAGTAGTGAGTGAGACTCTCAATTGTTATGTGTCTGTCTCTGCTTTAGATCCCTCTGTACGGATCCTATTACACTAATCTAACGCCCGATCGTGTCGTTGATCGGAATCGATTCTTGGAGAAACTACTTGCCGATATTATAATATTTCTATATTATACCCAAACGGTTATCAAATCCAGTATTGTTTAAATTTCTAGCCAGTAGAACATACCACTGAAGCATTGCTGTATAAAATGATGATAAAGCATTTACTGGTCCTTTAAAATTAAAAACTAAATATCGATCAAATAAGTACCTTCTTCGTGGACTACGCAAAAGAAGAATCTGCAAAATATGAAAAAAGTATGGCGCCACCAACTTGTTAAATTTTATTTTGATGCTTTTTGTTGATCAGGCCCCCTCTATCAAAGTATATTCCTATAGTTTCCCAAAATCTCTCGGGGCCCCTGGGGCCACATATATGATTTATATTTAAATAAATAATATAACCACATACAAGTTGTGTCACATCAGATTATATGGAGAAAGTTTCATACAACAAAAATAAGTTTGTTGGGTTAGGTTGAAGTAAAAAGTTTAATAACAACTTTAAAGTATTTAAACTTTGTAAACAAGTAACATTATATCATCATCATTGTGATAAAGTAGTTTAGAGAAAGGAAACAAAAAATTGTAACATTTATCAAATACTAGAACTATTAGTATAGTTTGCTTTATCAATTATTTATTATATTCATTTATGAAACGTCAGGCTTAGAGCTATTTGTTACTTTTTTGGGTGGTATAATGAACCGCGATCAAAAGAGGTGTATTGTGCCATTGTGTCCCCTCTTACTAATATCACCTCTTACTCACTTTTAGCAACCCTTCTAAAGTAAGATACCTGAGAAATCTCGGGATCTGAGAACAGGCTTTAAAGATTGTCTGGTCGATTAAAGTTGGCATACGTTGTTCTATGTCTCCATAGAATCTGCAGGTGCTATCGCGTTCAAGGCCGAGCTTCCTCAGGTACCCCCTGAGTCTACAATGTCCTGTGAGGGAGCCCATCAGTATGACAAGCCTGTTTTTACTTAGACTGATGCATGCTTCTGATCTTTTCTAGTCATAGTCGCCCAGACAAATCTTAGCTTGCTTCAGTGTTGGGAGAGCTTTCTAGAGCTGCGCTCTCTTCATTACCTCCTCATTTCCGAGCCCTTCCCAGAAAGACTGGTCGCTCATCCCATAGAAAGATTCCGCCCAATAAGGGGGTGCAACACCTTTACTTCAACACATCTTCACTGGAGACATCTTTCAGTTGCTTTAATTTACGCATGGAAGATTCTGGGAAACTTGCCAATGAGTTCCGAATGTCTAGTTTTTGGCCCAAACACTCCGGCTCCAGTCCCTACAGGAGTCTTCAACCCATCCGTGAACCATGCAATGCCAAAAAGAGCAGATTCACTGCTCCCTCGCTTCTGGTGTTCACCTTCGAAAAGAAATTGTAACGGAACTGTATTTCTTAAACTTACCATCCTAGGAGAGTTCTAGAGAGAGAGCTGGCAGACAGGGGCTATCTTAACTGCATTTCTACTTGGTATTTATATAAAGAAACTCACAGATATAAAGCACATATTGAGTAGGACAGAAGAATTAAATTTATTGAACAGCTTATTACTAAGATAGTTGAAATTAATGCTGAGAATTGTCCAAAATTATCACCTTCGTAGAACTGGAGAAATTTTAAAACAGTTAGTCGTATGATATTTATTGTATATACTTTTATGACATCTTAAGTCATACAGGATATTTTTCGTATGTAGCGCTGATAGCGTTAATTGTACAACTTAATCGTTATACTATGTCTGATGAATCTTTAATAAGCTTGGTCGACTTGCAGAAAGATGCACGAGACTTCTTCAACTGGCCCGCATTTATTAAAGCAGTTTGATATCTCCCTATACCCTTTGAAGTTTCAACTCTCTTACCTTATAACGATTCCTTAATGATTTCAATTATGATTACATTCCAATTAAATTTCGTTTTTGAGGATTTATTTTTCCTATTTGTAGAAGCCTGAATCCGAAAACAATTTTTTTTAATATCATAGATCCTTTTTATCAAAATAGAACAGTATAGTTCCAGAATTCATAAAACATATTAAATTTAGCTTAATAGACATTTATCACAAAGGAATTTTTCAATGACAATCGCTTAAGATTATTCTTGAACTTGATATATTTATTTTATTATTTGCCATAGATCTTTCTATATCATCAGAGACATTTTCCGTGGTAGCCTGCTACATTTTGTGGTCATCGGTCATCGACCCGGTTTCGGGCGTTCGCCCATTCGTCAGGTGCGTGTTTCAGACAGTGTGCAACACAGACTGTTACAAAGACTGTAGTTTCACACTAACCTCTCCACACACTAACAGAGAGTTAGGTGAAACTAAGTCTCTGGTACGACGTCTGTGTTGGCACACTGTCTGAAAAAAACGCAATTCTGAAGATGGGCGGACGCCCGAAACCGGTCGATGGCCACAGAATGAAGCAGTGCTACCACGGAAAAAGTCTATGAGCTTCCAGCTCTGCCGGAACCAAACCACCACAACAAATCTTTCTCTATATTGAAAGCATTTGTTGGCTTAGATTTACAACAGGACCAATCAAGAGCAATGATTTGTTACTTCTCTTACTCCTTAGTGTCAAATTTGCGATTTCGAGTTTTCACCGGAAATACCTCAGGTTATTTGAGGGTCCCCTGAGTCCAAAAAAGTGGTTTTTAGCAAATGGTCTGTGTGTGTGTGTGTGTCTGTGTGTTGTGTATGTGAACAGCATAGCTCAAAAACGAAAAACCGTAGAAAACTGAAACTTAATATTCCGTTTAGTTTTAGTTTTGCGATTTGACTGTGCGTTATCTGTCAAAATTCCTCAACCGGAAGTACCACTTTACTAGTTGACTTTTTTACTTTTTTGCGTTTTTCTCAAAAATGGCTCCAAGGATTTGCTTTAAACTTGGTACATCAACTACATATACAAGGAGCTACAACTTTATTGAAAATTTCTCTGGGAAAATGATTTTAGGCCCTTCCTGGGGGTGCTATAAGTAGATACCACTTCACTATAAGTGGTATCATACTGATTGTACAAACTCTATCCATCACAAACCGGAAGTGCGCGTTTACTGAATAGTTTTTTTGTCAGTTTTTCGACAAATTCATTAAATTTGATACACAAACTATAAAATTTGTCAATTATAATTTTGAGAACTGGAGTAAGAGAAAGTTGTGTGTGAGTGTTTCACACCAGATTTTTTTTTTTTTTTACGAACATTTTTTGTAATATAAAGCACTTCCCAGTAACGCTACTACGCTGACCGGAGAATAGTACCAGAATAGTCACCAATTGCTAAAATATGTGATGAACCTATACATTAATAAGAGAAGGTAAAAAATAAGACGCATCTTAAGTTTAGGGTCATATTTTATCGAATTTTCAATTTCTTCCTCTGGATAAAAAAGATGTATTGAATAAAACGTTAATGTTATTTTATTAAAAGTACTAAATGCTTGTGCTTAAGAACAGGCAGGCACTTAGAGTAATATGGACTATATATTTTTTTAATCATTTTGAGCGCAGAATATCTGTAAGCCCATGTGGTACTATTAAATTTCCTATCCCAATATCTAAGCACGACAGTGTCGATCCATATGAGTTTGCTGTCCCTAACCATAGACCGTTGAGTGAAATTATATATGCAATCAAGCAAGCGTAAAACCAACTGGTGTTAAGGCCAGCAAAATACATTTCAGCCGCATCTCTTGATCTGAAATTCTACATTTGCAATGGTGGGAAATGTTAATCATATTACTGTCCATCCTCTTTGCTTGTTTACTTTTAATATATATGATTTTAAAATTAATTATTTCTATAAATTGTATTAAAATAACATCAAATTTTTGATCGTTAAAAATAATAGGTATATTTATGAGATAATAGAGACGTATACCAAGTTTAAGAAAATCGTTGAAGTAAGTCTTGAGAAAGTAGTGAAAAATCGAAAAAGAAGACGAAAAACATGTATTTTTCGGAATTTACATTATCATTCCCTATTACAACAGGAAGTGGTAGTAAGAAAAGAAAACAAAAATGCTGTTCCCTAGGGGAATACTAGTTGTGGAGAATTAACCAGTTTTCTGGTAGAAAAGCTGGGTTTGTTAGCTCGTTCGATTGATAATATCAATGAAAATTTGTGGCGCACAGTACGCTTTTCCAAGAACATTACTAAATAAATTATTGCAGGAAATATGGCACGTGATCGTACCATCCTAGAAGTTAGTGATATTTTAATTACAGCATTTTAACTTGCTAAGGCAGTGTAAGTTCAATAAATTTATCATTTTCAAAATGTGTTTATACAGCCACCGAGTATAAAATTAACGTTAAGCGTTTTAAAACCGGAAATTCACTTAAAAATGTTTTATAGCTCATTTAGTTTTATTTTCATAAATAGAAGAAACTACTTTTTCCCATTTACTCCAGTTGAACTCACTGCAACAACACCATCGATCTATTTCTTACTCTCTCTTACTCACAATCTCTATAACACGTCTTTTCCCTCTTACATTACTCACCAACATATTGCAAATACCTTTCTGCAACTTTGTACAGAACGTAAAGTAGTAGGAAAAGAAGCAAAAGTAAAAATGGTCCGAGGAAGTAAGTGAACGGCATGAACGAACGAGAGAGAGAGATGGCAATGAGAGGAAACCCTGTGGAAATGGATTTATTCCTCTCCTAGGTCTGCAATTTATTGTATTTCGGTTATATACGTATATATATATATATATATGGAGTTTGTCTCTTCAACCAATCATTTCTTTATCTTGGATACTTGTAAATCATATTTTATTGGTCACTATCTCACTAGAAATAATATATCTAGTGTGACGCTTCTCTATGATATTTTGCTCTAAATCTGATAATGTTAAAAAAAAAAAACTTTAATAAAAATGGTTTGATTTCCTATTATAAAGTTGTTGAGGGATTTTTGGTAGGTCGTAAGGGAGAGAATAATAAACTAATGAATTAAAATGCACTGACTTTTACTGCACTAGAATGAAATATAAACTTATAATTCCACATAGAGATTAGCAATTTAGAGAGATAGTCGTGGCAAGAGCGGTTATTTAGAATGGTGATATCGACGGTGGCATTGTCTTGCGAGTTAAAACGTGCATATGTGATGAAGCTAGAATAAGAAGTGAACCCATCTCTCCTTTAAGGGACCACCCATTAAAGGATGTGCGAACACCAGCTGTCTCATAAGATGGTGGAAATTTTGGAGGCATTGGATGAATGCAAAAGCAGACTACGATGGTGGCATTGTCTTGCAGGTTGAAACGAAACTGCAGATAGTATGTGATCAAGTAGTCACAGAGTTATATAAGAGGCCAGATCACCTGGCCTATTCTATCCTATGAACGAACATCTATCAATCATACTGTGTTTCAAAAATTTATTTTAATCATAAAGGAATTAATTTCCGAATTAAAAATTCGGTATGTTTTCATTAAATGCACAGCTTTGGTATTATAACACCCTTAGTGGTTATATCTTTAAAACATACCGAAGTGACACTAGATGGTTATCAAACTTCAAAACACTCGTAACTTCCCGAAAATTATTTTGATCAAAAGAAATAAAAAGTGATGTAAATAAAAGTGAAACCAAATCCGATTACTAGGTCGTAACTAGGTAAATGTATTAAGTGAACAGAAAATTGGTTGTAAATGTGTAAAATAACTACCGATTAATCGATTTTCTTGAGATATTAATCTTTCTTAATGTCTCCTACAGTTAGCAGAAGGACCATAAATTATATTGAAATAGTACTTCACAGGGTAATCTGAAATAATCGCTTCCCAAGAGGACCCAAAAAAAATCATTATTAAAGTAAAATCTTTCAATACCTGCAGATAGTTACAAATGGTTTTATCAGTTTTCCAGAAAATCACAAGATTCCGGGGGAAAAAACTGTCAATAAAGTCACAATTCTATTGATAGATTTTTATAGAACCTTCGGGTCGGATTCTTTCCTACTGAAAGTGTTACTGAAATTGAGTATCATCACGCTGAGATTCCCATGAATTTTTTGTTTTTTGGGATATTCCGTCCCACATACAGACCTAAAGTTTGTTTGTTACCTACTTAGATCGTTTCAATTTCTAAAATTTGATATGTAAATTCGATCACAAAATCTTTCTCTTCAACAGATAGAGAAAGTACTTACTTTTTTACTTTTATGGCGTTTCCCCTCATTGAGTTCGCCTCAAGTCAGACGTTCTCTCCACAGCGTTCTATCCCTCCAATCTCCATCTCTCAGTCCTCTCCCCATCATCTCCTCCTCTATCTCTTCGTCCCATCGACGTGCTGGTCTTCCTCTTTTCCTCCTTCCAGAAGAGGTCCAATTCCGCACCTTTTCCGGCCACCTGTCTGGGGCCATTCGTCGCACATGCCCATACCACCTCATCTTTCTCTCCACTACTTTTTGATTCATCCTTTTCTCTATGCCAATTTCCTCCAGTATAGCCTCATTCCTTATCCGGTCCGCCCTTGTTCTCCTTAGACATCTCCGCCAATACTCCATCTCCACAGCATTCACTTTTTTCATTAAATTGGCTGAGGTTGTCCAAGTCTCAGATCCGTACAGTAAAATTCCCTCTATAATGGAACAGAAGATCCTTCTTTTATTCTCCATGGATATACTGGTGTTCCAGAGGATGGAGTTTGAAGCATTCTTACAGCTTTCTTGGCCTGCCCGCTTCTTGACCTCACTTCCGCACTACATCCTCCCTCTTCATCTAGAATCGAGCCCAAATATTTGGAAGCTTTCACTTTTTTGATCCTGTACCCATACACTTCCAAATCTTCTTGTACATTTCCTCCGATCACCATGTACTCCGTTTTTAGAAAATTTATATAGAGAAAGTAAAAAGAAGCAAAAATAGACCGTTAATTGTAATAAAGTACAGGATTTGTATCAATCCAAGTTGCAGAGGCTTAGTTTAAGAAAATTTAAACAGATGATTTTTAGCCATGTGCAGAGCTTCCTCGACATCTGAACAAGGAGTCTGCAATAAAGTTCAACTTACAATTGGTATATATAAAATTAAATTGAAGGGGGAAGAGATTAGCTCAGTGGGGGAGTGCGCTGGATTATCAACGCAGAGGACCCCAAGTTCAAGTCAAGCAGTGTTGCCCAATCTTGAGGAACATTTTCTCTTCCTCTACAGCTCAGAGTGCTGTCCTTAACGAGAGAATACTGTCCGGAGACCGGCAATGTTCAGAGAAGGCTCCGGGCTCCAGTGACCGTAGACGTTTCGCTTCTTAAATATAGATAAAATATTTTTTTTAAATGTAAAATATTCCTTGGGCTTAAATAAGGTTAATTTTTTTAATTTTTCTTGTTGCAATACAAATGATTTTCCATTTCTTAAACGTATTTAATTTCTCTATTCCTCCACAAAAGTGGTACTACCGAATTCATATGTTTAATTTACATAGAAATATCAAATATTTTATATATTTCCTAAATATTATATAAGATTATGTGAAGAGATTTTATTTTGATATTGTGTAACGGTTTCAGTTTGGTATTTCCTTATTAAACTTGACAGTTTTGATGGAGCACTGTCCATACTAGATGGGCATGCTACTAACACTTAACTTGGCATCAATTTTTCAGTGATCTGTATCAAACTTTCTTGATGGTTTAATTATAGAAATTGAACTAGTTTCTTCATTCATATCATTCTTGTACAATTCAACTTCCAGACATTTCATATATTCGTCTCAATGAAAATTATATTTGAAATGATGTATTTTATAAATTTATATATGATATAGTTTTTTTATTTGACACGTACGCTCGTGTAGAAACCAATGATAATTGTAAAAGGATTTTACTGACGCGTTAAGTATTTTATTTTTGTTAATAACAATTTAACTAAATAGAAGAAGGCGTAAAAACAGGTAAGACATGTATAGCCATTCCTAAGAAAATGTTGTCTAAAGAAAAGTAGCAGGTTACCGTTTAGAAAAGATTTATAACATAAGGGTAAAGTTAAACAAAATTATATTAGGTTTTCTAAAATTAAATTTTTTGTTGAATTGATTCTAAAATACTAAAACAAATGTTTAATTTAAGAATTTATACTTTCTTTCTTTTTTTATTTATTTAAATGTTATTGATATATTTTATCAATTTATTCAAACATTAAAATTGGTTAAGGTGGCAACACTGTGGTTACTCTTAATATCTGGAGATTAAAACTCGCTTTTAGACTCTAGAGATTACAAGACGATTTTAGCCCCTGATTTTCTTAGGTTCCAACGGTTGTAGAAAAAAAAAAAATCTGGTGTGAAACAGTCACACAACTTTCTCTTATTCTAATTTTCAATATTGTAATTGACAAATTTTATAGCTAGTGTTCCAAATTTAATGAAATTCATCGAAAAATGAAAAAAAATGTTCAGTAAAAGCGCACTTTTTTTTCTACTAATTTTCTTTTCAATTTCTATTTAATTCTAATTAATTTTGTTTGGATGGTAGAATTGTACAATCAAGTATGATAGCACTTTGGAGAAAAACATAACCCCGCCAAAAGCCCCCTTAAATGAATTTTCCCATAGAAATGTTACAAATAAAAGTTGTAGATCTTTGTACGTGTAGTTGATATACCAAGTTTAAAGAAAATCGTCGGAGTTTTCATAAAATCGCAAAAAAGTAATAAAAAAAAGTCAATAAAGCGGCACTTCCGGTTGAGGAATTTTCACACTTAACTTACTGTCAGATCCCGTGGTGATACCTCTAAACGAAATACCAAGTTTGAACTTTCTGCGGTTCTTCGTTTTTAGAGCTATTTCATCACACACACGCACACACAGACCAGTTGCTACAAATCACTTTTTTGGACTAGTACAGAAAGTATAAATTTTTTGTATACCATTTAATATCGTGTGTTGATAATTGACAATTATTGTCATACTTTTGTTTTCAATTTTTAATTTTGTTTCACTTCTATTAGAGGAAAGTATTGCAACCGTGTCAAATTTTAGATATCGAGTATTTACCGGAAATATCCGTTTTGAGGTCCCCTGAGTCCAAAAAAGTGGATTTAGCAAATGGTCTGTGTGTGTGGGTGTGTGTGTGTATGTATGTATGTATGTGAACAGCATAGTTCAAAATCGAAAAACCGTAGAAAGTTGAAACTTGATATTCCGTTTATGAATCACCGTGGGATCTGACAGTACGTTATCTGTCAAAGTTCCTTAACCGGAAGTATCACTTTACTAGTTGGTTTTTCACTTTTTCGCGATTTTCTTAAAAATGGCTCCGACGATTTTCTTGAAACATGATATATAAACTACACATTCAAAGAAGTACACAACTTTTATTACATTTCTCTGGGGGAATTCATTAGAAGGCACTTTTAGGGGAGGGGTTGTGCTATGTTTTTCTCTAAAGGGCTATCATAAGTTGATTATACAATTCTATCATCCAAACAAAATTAATTAGAAATAAATAGATGGCTAAATAGATGTCAATATAATTTCGACAACTGGAGTAAGAGAAAGTTGTGTGAGTCTTTCACATCAGACTTTTGTTTTTATAACTTAAGGCGCGTCAACATCTATGGTCATTAGCGCCCGAAGCCATTCGGACAGTGTTCTCTCGCTGCAGACAACACTGTCCTTGTGAGCTGTAGAGGCTTCCAGCAAGAGAAAATCTAAAGTCAGCACCGCTGGGCTTGTTTAAATTGGCTGTTGATTTAATCACATTAAAATAAGGTATAATTTTTTATTTATTTTTATTTGAAATGACATCATTTTAAAATGGAATGGAAGGCGGGCTGTAACTGTTTCTGTTAAGTTTCCTAAAGCTAGGGCCGAACGTGATCGAAATGTCTTTGTTCAAAATGAAGCAAAATTAGAAAGCATTGAACGCGGAAAATCTACTTGTGTGCGGAGAATTTCTAATCATCCAGATGATAAGCGAACGAAGGTATAGCGGAACCTTCATTATTTTGGCTTTTATCCATAACATCTCCAAAGAGTCCAAGCTTGGTTATCAGAACCAATATTGAATATTTTCAACTCAAAATTGAACGCTATGGATGATTGATTACAATCATTGGGATACATATACAAGTTAGGAGATGAGAAGAAGACAGGATATTTCTGAAGACACGGTTGTTGATCTCTGTGTCAAAGCATATTCTATTAGGTTTTAAGTACTTTCCGTAATAGTTATAAATTCCAGTTGAAATATCAGTTGAATCCCATTTATTTCTTCCTTGCTGTGAAATATTTTGCCGTTAAAAGATTGACCTATATTTGATTTTGAAATTTTCTTGTAAATAGACGACTCAGTAATTTGGAACATTATGATTAGATTGTTCAAATTTACATCCAGCAAAATATCTTCATATTAGAAGACACAGTTTTATATCTTTAGTTTCTATCATTTGGGAAAATTTTAATGTAAAGTTGAATGACATACAGAATGAAAGGCATACAAAAAGTAGACGTGTAACACAAAGAAATGATGCAACATCAGTAACCTTAGCAATAAAGTTATCATGGAAAGAAAGATTGATAAATTATTCTTTTGTGTTCATTTAAAAGCGGCCATCGTTGGCTGGTTAAATGTTTAGAACAAGTGGCCTATAAAGCGGCTCCCTTGGGTGTCATTTCTGTTCAAAGAATGTACGTAGACATCTGTAAAAGAGATGTTACAGGGTGTAACTAAGTGAATGTTTTTAGTGGTGAACTGTGAGAGTTTGCCTATAGTACAAGTGACTATAGGAGTGCCATTATAAAGAGTATTGTTAGACTGGGATACTGGTGGGACGCCAAGATCCCTGAAGAAGTGGTTGGTCCATTTCTCCCTCCTGCGGATGGGAATCAATTTATTATCTTAAAAGAAATATAGCAGAATACTTGAATACTTATTAATCTGTCATATTATTCAATATTCAAGTAGATAATATTTTAAATTTAACATTTTGACGATCTTTGTAAAAAAATTGATGTTACATTGACAGTTCTACGGATGTATAGATGATAATTATACATTTTATATGATGATGATAATTATTTCTATAATATTGTTAAATGATGCATTAAATTTATTTTTGTGTTGGCAATTGTCTGGAGCAATCTTCTAAAGAAATTTTATTAGTTGATGATAATTTGGAAAGGAATAAAGACCTGTACAGCTGATACAAAAAAGGATAAGTGAGAGGTTTAGTGATGGTTTTGTAGTTGTATTAGTATTTTACCCATGGGTGCGGTCGAGTACTTAACTTGCTAGTGGCGCCAAAATCCCTCCACCTTCCCCTACTAAGCTTCCTTTCACACATTACACCTTTAGCAGCTTTTATCGCTAGTACACCCACCTGGGTCCAACATCAAATACAAATATAACTATACAATGCACATTCATTATACACTCACTAAACTCTAACAAAATACTTTTATATCCCACCCGTTTCCTCCTCATGCTGTCCATCCTACTTCTTACTCATACTATACTTTTGCCTATCGGACTTTTCTTGTATCGTATAACTTCCACGTTCTATCCCCGCATATTTTTTATTTTCATTTTACTTTTTGCCATTATTTATGTAGATATTCGTATTGTTTTGTCTGAAGTATAAAAAATATTTTCGCTTAATATTCATCCTAGCAAACAATAAGTGCATTAATATTCATGTTATATGATACTTTCCTTAGGGAATCAAATCAAATTGTAATGCATGTAGAAGAAGTTAAAGTTCCTTGTTAAAATATAACTCGGGATATACTCGTATGTGTTGATTTCTTGATTGCAATTTGTATTTCTTATTATTATTATTATTACTTACGAGGATGGGATGATAAGTTTCTGACCTAACAAAGAAGAAACAAAAATAATGACATAAATTCATTTTATTTCTCTACAAAATTTCCTCGTAAATTTATAAATTTGCGCCACTGGTGCCACAGTGTTCGAGTTCCTTCTTTGTAGCCGCTTTCGTCCAAGCTGCGCTGAGATGACTTCGGAAATGGATCCATATTTCTTCCCAGCATGGAATTTTTTCAGGTTTGGGAAGAGGCTGAAATCCAAAGGGGCTTAAGTGTGGTGAATAGCGGCATGCAGCACAATTTTAAACTTCAATTCATGAATTTTAGCCATCACACTGAGAACTTTGTGGCTAGGACCGTTGTCTTGATGAAACAGAACTTTTTTTTTTCGCCAGACCTAGCCTTTTTTCCTTAATTGCTACGGAACAATTCACCTGGTCCAGAAGGTTAGAATAATATTCGTTCTAACCTTTTCTAGCTATGCTACCAACAAGTTTCCTTTAGCGCCCCAAAACTGTAGCCAGGTTGCTCTCCTGCAGATAGGCTGCTTTTCGCCTTTCTCGGCGTTGGTCCTCGCTTAGCTGTGTCCACTGTTTCGATTGCTGTTTGGTTTCGGGCCTGTAATGGTGGATCCAGGCTTCGTCCGCAGTAATAACCGCCGCAAAAAGTCTGTTCAGCAAACGCGGTACCTACCTTGCTAATAATTTTCTCATCACCAAGATTTCATAGGATGTAATGCATTCTTTCTTTCGATTTGCCAGCAACCTCAGCTACCTCTGTCAATTGCAACTGGCAACATAATAGTTTTAGCCGATTTGGACTTCGGTTGTAGCCAATTTTGGTCTTCCAGAACGCTCAGCATCTTCAGTTCAAGTACACCACATTTGAAGTCCGCTACCCACGTTTTGACAGTTGTAAATGGAGGAGTAGTCTCCCCCAAAATGGCGTCTTACTCCGCCTTTACCTCTTTGTAAGAGTTGAACTTTTGATGAAAAAATATTTGATCACGCCTCGCACCTCGAGTTTTTGCACACTTGGATAACAGCAAGACTCTATAACTTTAAAAAGGTCACAGATTAAAAACAACAGTAGCTCTGTCAAATTTTTAAGTTATACTAAAGACATAAGGTATAATCTAAATAGCGCTGCAAGCGTTATTTCTTGGAGAGTTCGGAAACTTCCACATATTTCGCTAGTAATGCATCTGAAGGGGGATATTTGTAGGAATGTCAAGGATACTAAGAGTATCCTGTAATTTTCATCCTCACTGTCCATCTCTAAATTACCATTTTCATTTTAAGTAAACGTATTTATAAAATCTTTGTAATTGTATTTTTTTATTAACTTGTTTAATCGTTCCTTTTTACTAAAATTGTTGCCGATTCAAGTTTGAAACATTAAACTTTTGTTATTAGGGTTATTCATAAAAATATCTAAGCATTGTTTTTTTTTTATTGTATTTCTCTTCTCCTAGCTTTCGACTTCGAAGATATATATATATAATAAATTAAAATTAATTTAGACAATAAATTCTATATTTCTATGTTTGAGTCTATTTACAATTAATCTATACATATCTGATTTTTTGCATGAACACTTTAATGTTAGTGCACAGAATGTTGGCTAGTTAGAACTAGTCGAAAGCTAGGAGAAGAGAAATACAATTAAAAAAAAACAATGCTTAGATATTTTCATGAATAACCCTAATAACCCTATTTATTCAGCTAGTCCACGACATCCATCCAAAAAAATAAAAAAGTAATTTTTTGTTTCGCCTAAGAGAAACAGGAAAGACAAAGTATGCGGAGAGGCTGGATCAAAGGAAGGTTGAACCAAGAGAGCATGTCGGGCTATGGAACGACGGGAGTACTTTATTGCACTCTAATTGCTATTTCCACTATTTTGCTTAGAATACAGTGGTAGAGATTGTATAAATGGTTGATTTATTTTTGATTGATTATGATTATGTTTATTAATTATCAATTTTTTTTTTTTTTTTACTGTTTAAAATGCGAATTATTCCAATAAAATCAAACGATAGGGTTGTTACTTTTTATCTCTGTAGTTGAAAAATTTATTATTCTCTAGATTCATTATAATAATATTATTAATTATAACATTAATAATAGGAATATATTAATATTAATAACATTAACTTCAAATAATAAGAGCCTCAAACTTTAATCAGTCATAATCGTACTATTCTAAACCTTTTCGGAAGGTAACTTTCTCTGTTTTCACTAAGCAGGGAACATTGTTTCCTTACATTTATGTCTTCTTTATAAGTAGTTTTACTAGTGCAGAAAGAATATAATACTTAACTCGAGAGTAAAGATTTATTACAACTCTCCAAGTAACCCGCTTGCTAATACCGTTCTATGAAAATCTGAACAGGATATGTAAAAGCGCCAGTTTAATTAAATCGTATAGTTTTTTTTTTTTGCGTTGTTCCAAAAGTTTTTTCTAACTTTTATTAACTTTTACCAAATTTCCAAAACTATGTTCTATAACGTTCGGTTTTATATGTCAAGATAGCACCACTCAGTAAGTGCCCCGCATTGTGGACACTATATCCTGAGCGGGTAAAGTACTGGTCGGTGGTGTTTCTCGATGTCACTGAAGCATTCGATCGCGTCTGCCATCTGGGTTTGCTCTTCAAACTCAAGGAAATCCTTCCTTTCACAATCTTCAAATCTTATATTATTGAAAGATGCTTCCAGAAATGAGAAAGCTTTAAGTCCTGCGAGGACCGGAGAAGCGCTGGGAAGTATTGTAGATCCTCTGCTATAAACCTGCTACACATCCGAGATTCCCACAATCCCTACAAACAATGACGGTCTCATTTTGAGATGTTATAGCTTTCCTTTTCTTCAGTCTAAATTCTCAAACCATTATCCTTACTCAGGTGCAAACAGCCGAAAGTTGAAATTAATGAAAATAAGTGTGCCAATAATCTAACGTTCACTTTTCGTCAAGGAACTTGTTCCCTACTATGTATATTACAACAATACATCCCTCCCTGTTGTTGACACTATGAAATACTTGGGCATTTACTAGGACAAGAGATTCACGTGGAATCCTCATATAAGAATAAAACGATAAGAGCTAACACTCAGTACAGACTTTTTCTTAGATTACTAGACAAACGCTACAAACTCTCAAACACAGCACTGAAATACAATAATCCTACGACCAATTCAGTCGAGGTCTGGGCTCCAACTCAAAAAGAATCCAACAGGAACAATCCAAAATCACACAAGTGACTACGTCGTCCAATCTTACGTAATCAAATAAAAACTCCCTTCATCTTTGATACAAGAAATCATCATATCTTCCCGTTGTAAAAAACTCCATGAATCTCTCTATCATTGTAATCTCTCCTCCTACAGTTGACATTCCACGTACCCCCACCAAACCCCCACTGGCCGCGAGACTTACTGAACCATTAACAGACTGCTTTAGTAAACTTTAAGGGACATAATTATTAAATAATCTCTCTGACAAGTGCACATATCTTTTTAGCCTACTGTATTATAGATACAGTTATAAATATCAATAAATAAATAAAGAAATAAAATATTTTCAAATCATAGATAAACATCAGCATAAAGTTCTTTTAATTTTTGCTCGGAGCATTCTATGTTCTTTTTAGATAAAAGACATTCTCTAAGTATTTTTACGTATCTAAGTATTTTAAAATAAATTTATTAGCTCTTATATTACGAATATCGCAAAAATCATGTAACATTTGATTAATGTAACATTATATTTAGTATCATTAATTCAGTTGAAGTAAATATCTTTTGCTTTTAATTTAACATTTTGATGATATATCTAATCTTTAAGTATAAAACTGAAGGTGTGAATATGTTGTTACATTGACAGTCCAAAATTACTTTACTACCTTTATTTTACTCTCAGAGTTTGGGACATTTCTCGCTGGGATCTAAAGCTCGTATACCTAGATAGAAAGGGACATTCCACTGGGGCTTCTCCCATGTTACTTTCTTTATCCCCTTTGAATAGCTGTGCAAGTAAAAAGACATGTTGTTGTCCAGTTGTTTCCTATTTCATTCAAACGTTGTTTAGGTTGATATTCCTGAGAACTGAGACTGTGCTCCATATTCTTTGGGTATTGATTAGTTCTCATTGCTTTGTTGAAAATATAAACTAAATAGATGGCAGTATATTTAAATATAAATAATGATATATTAAATTGATATTACAAGTAATACTTGTTGATTTAATGATATAAAACTCCGTTAGCAATTAGATGCTGACGATATGTTTAGTGGAGATGCTTGTGGTTGAATATCACTAGAAAATAGCTGTACTACTGTTGCCTTCTGTGTGTAGGTAATGTGCATAATTGCAGGCTCGCTCCCCCTTAGTTGGTCTTTTAAGTGTAGGTTGTTACCCTCAAGTACCTTCATAAGATCAATTCAGTACTCTTCCTCCTGTAAACTTATACGGCATCCTAACTACTAACCATTTCACTTTAATCCTTCCTTTTTTATATTTTCTTTATTAACTCTTTACTTAGATTTCAGAATGGATATTTTCTTATTCTTTCTGTTTAACAACAGTGTTTTTTGTTGAAATAGTTCATTCAAATGAAAAATTCTTGACATTTTAATCATTCAAAAAATAAAAATCTGTATTGATAATCAGCTGAAATTCTTTATCTTGCTAAGCGAGATTTCTACCCATAGAGACATCGATTTCTTTCTTTTTTTTTAAATAACAACATATTTTATAAACAAAATAAAATAAAATAAAGACATAACCAGACCATTCGGCTTAAGATGCAACGGGGTAATTACAGAAAAGGACATTTCTAAACCTAAAATGTTTTATCTCCAGCAGAATACGATAGCCCTCTGGATAATTCCCCCTATAATAGTTGATTCATCTCTACTTAAATATCCTAAAGATTCAACCTCACTGTCCATTTTAAACAGTATTACCTAGAACTTATGGATCGAATGAAACGCACATATGTTGTTTTCACTGACGAGTCAAAGAATCCACAAGACTGTGGGGCTGCTGTTGTAATCCGTGAAATAATCTACAAATTCAGGTTGCCATCTTTAAGTAGCGGATACCAAGCAGAACTATATGCAATTCACATGGCACTGACTATTATCGGTGCAATATGTTCAGACTCAATGAGCTCCTTATACTCTATAAAACAAATCTATTCGAGGCACCCAATTGTACAGAATATCCATACATCCCTGTACAACATTAGGCAGGAAGGAACTAATGTTATCTTTGCTTGGGTGCCAGGGCACTCAGGTATTGCAGGGAATGAACTTGCTGATTTGACTGGTAAAGAGACGACAAATATGGAGAGCACATTCGAGAGACACATGCCACTTGACAAATGGTATTAAAAGGAAAATTCGTCAAGATTGGCAAAATGAGTGGACCTCAGTGAGTGACAACAAACTGAGGGAAATTAAGGGGATCGTAACACCCTGGGACATCTGTTACAGTGGTAACAGGAGAGAAGAAGTGATGATAGCTCGACTGAGAATTTGTCATACCCGCGTAACTCACGGATATCTGATGAGTAGAGAAGTGGCCCCTTTATGTTACACCTGTAACTGCCCCTTGACAGTAAAACATATATGTAGTTCAAGACTGTCCTTTATACACAGTAGATGGAGATTATTAAACTCTATTCCAAATAGAGTACAGGAATGATCTCAACAACATTAATAAATTTAGTACTGTACCTAAAAGATATCGCCTATATGACGGAATATAGTTTTATAATTTTGATTGTTATTGTTGATTGTTGTTAAGTGTTAGATAGTTGCAATTGTGTATCAGTGCTAGTGAAGCCATTAGACTGGTTCTCTTATTAAATATTCATTGCAATAAGTTACTTATTATCTGTGATGTCTGGTAGTTTGGGTTTATATATTTGATTATCGAGTCATAGGGCATAATAGGGTTCATTGCCCCCCTCCAAAAATAAAATAAAATAAAGACATATCCCTTCGATTCCCGGACTTCGCCTTAGATTTTATTCTATACTTAAGATGAGTAATAAATAGTAAGTTATATTTATTTCCTAGGTACCACCGTCCATGGCATATGTGCGGTAGTTGGACGTAAAGCCCGCCAGAAGACTTAAAAATCTGCACTGAAACACTCACACGACTTTCTTATACTCCTATTAATAAATTATATATAAATGACAAAGTTTTGTTTTTTAATAATTCAAATAAAAGTGTTTGATTTGTATCTGTGTAAATAGGTAGCCTTCCAAGTTTAAAGGAAATCCGTTATAGTCGTATTCAAGATAACTCCAAAACACGAAAACGTATTTTGTGAAGTTGAACTTCCGGTTTACCAATTTGCTCTAAAATTGGAATTCTAGCAATGCTACTAATGTATATTATTATATAAATGGTAGAACCATATTTTGAATTGAAGTAGTACTTTCGAGGAACGTCAATGTTTTCTCCCCACCAAAAAAAAAAAAAATCTGGTTTGAAACATCCACACAACTTTCTCTTACTCCTGTTCTTAAAATTATAATTAACAAATGTTATAGTTTGTGTACCAAATATAACGAAATTAGTCGAAAACTGAAAAAGCTGTTCAGTAAAAAGCGCACTTCCGGCTTACTAATTTTCTTAAAAGTTGGAATTTTGGCCATCTATTTATTTCTAATTAATTTTGTTTAGATGATAGAACACTATGATATCCACTTTAGAAAAAAACATAGCACAATACAACCCCTCCCCTAAAAGTGCCCTTAAATGAATTTTCGCAGAGAAATATCTTAAATAAAAGATGTAGATCTTTGCAATTTTAATTTATATACGAAGTTTCAAGAAAAATCGTCGGAGCCATTTTTGAGAAAATCGCGAAAAAGTGAATACATCATTTTAGTAAAGTGGTAAAGTAAACAAACTTCCGGTTATCTGAGTTTTTCAAACTCGGAATTTCAACAACATATTTAATTCTAATTAACATATTTAGAAAACAGAATTGTCTAATAAAATGAACTAGCACTTTGGATGAAAACCTAACACCTCCTTTCCCCCAAAAGTGTTCTAAAATGAATTTTCCCTCGAGAAATGTTTTAAATAAAAGTTGTAGCTCGTTGTATGTGTAGTTGATATAAGTAGTTTAAAGAAAATCGTTGGAGCCATTTTTCAGAAAATCGCAAAAACGTAAAAAAATCAACTAGTAAAGTGGTACTTCCGGTTGAGGAATTTTGACAGATAACGTACAGTCAGATCCCATGATGATACCTAAACGGAATATCAAGTTTCAACTTTCTACGGTTTTTCGTTTTTTTGAGCTATGCGGTACACATACACACACACACTCAGACCATTTGCTAAAAACCACTTTCTTGGACTCAGGGGACCTCAAAACGGATATTTCCGGTGAAAACTCGATATCGAAAATTTGACACGATTACACAGTACTTCCTCTTACTAGGAGTAAGAAGAGAAAGTAAAAATAAATGAATAAATTGTCCCTGGAAAATGTTTTACAATTAGCCTGTGACAGTATTGTCTAATGTAATAGAGTAAATTCAATAAATAATTAGCTAATGAGCTGAGATTCTTTTTTTTTGTTTTAAACATTTTTGTTATCATTACAATTAACTGGACTGTTAACATATATATGCGTTCATTAGCCTGAAACTGAAATGTACAGAAAGCTTTTTAAATAGGGGAGTGTTTAATCATTGTGCATTCATGGAACTTTTCAAGTATGCAAACGGCATGCAAAATATTCCCGAGTCGTATGGGCATTCTCTGTACCTGGTTTATTTACGCCCTTCATTTTCTTCTGACTCCTTTTTTTTTTTTTTTCTCATTTGATACTGATTTCTTTTATTCTATGAAAACATTAAGTCTCTTTCTTTTTAATACATATCTATCTAGATATAAAACTTCAGAATTTATAAAATCATTCATTTTGTCGTCCAAATCGTCATTTTGTCATTCAAATTTATTTACATGATTTACCATCTAAATGTAAATATCAAATATTTACTAATTGCATTTAATTCTTTGTAGCGATAAATTTAACAAGTAACTCCTCGGTTTTTAACTATACATTCTTCTGTAAGTTAAAAACAGGGACCTTTTGAATAGGCCATCTTAAATCTGTAAATAAACAATACATATTTTGTCCTTATTTACATTGTTGTTTTACATTTATATTACATTAAATTTATTTTCAATAATTATATTACAATTAGTATCCTTTCAATATCTTTAAAATGATTGATTATCCATTTGCTTAGAATATGTTCACATCTATTTTTTTTATTTTTTGGCACATCTACCAAGAACATATTTACAATCATATGACGAATCTATAATTCAAGGATAGCCTGCCCATATTAAAATATTTAAATATGATTGCCAATTTTTAATTTTACAGTTAGATTTGGATTTTTGTTTCAAATAGTTCAAATAGTTTGGTATTCATCTGAGGTCATATATATCAGTAACTTTAGCCCACCATTATATTGTACTTTACCCATTCGAGTACAAAAATTCTAAGATATTTTTGCCTAATTCAATTGTAATGGAATCAGATATTAGATGTAATGGAATCGTTTGATGTGTGATTCCTGGAGTAGCAGATGTCTTGAAGAGGGCGGAAGTTAGTTTGAGAGATTTGGAAGTTAGTGCTCGAATTATTAAACGGTTTTTTATATAAAAAAAGAGAAAGTAATAAACTGTATTTTAACAATAATTTTAACGTGATAAATGGTAACTAATAACTATAATAAAATACTTAATAATATATAGAAGATAAATAACTGATAATTTAGAATGGTTAAAATAATGAACTAAAGTGCACAACTACGAGAATGATAAGTTGAATATAACTGTGAATTGCCGCTCGTGTATAGTTTGGTCGTAAATGATATAATAATCCACTCGTCGTATATCATAGGGTTTTTTATATACTGTTGTTCACACTCACACCAAGATATCTGTCTTAGTGTGCGGCCTTGTGCGACCTTCGTAGTTTTCTGACCTTATTTAGTGGCCATACTTAACGCGGTGCCTGCCTTTTTGATGTGAGAATTGATGAAAAGGCTTTGTGTTTGTTTGGTTGACCGCGGCTGTCGGCGGCCAACAGTGTTACTGTTTTCACCCTTTGTTGATTATTTCTTGGGCGTACTTTGCCGATGTCAATGACTTTCATGTCATTACCCCACTTCTTATAAAGTGGTCAGGATAGGCAACTGGAGGGGGTACTATACGTTAAAGACATCGGACGCAGGTGTATAGCTGTCCGTGTCTGGACGGAATATTGTATTTTTTACCTGGATTTAATAGTATCAAAACTCCATCAGGATGAGTTAAAGTCCACCAATTCAAAAAATAGTCTTATTTTCCTTACTTTTTATTTGACTATAATCGCAGATCTAGGCGGATGCAATACATTATTACATATTATTGTTGTTGGTACTTTGTAGATATAGACCCAGCTTTGGAATTTAATCTGTGCACCGCATAGTAGCTCAACTGTCTCACATACCAATCTTATGGCTGGCTATGGACTCAAGTGGCTACCGTTACCCTCGACCACAAATTGTAGAAACAGCTTTCACACCTACCCATGACTGTAAAAAGTTGGATCACCTAAACTCTTTTGTCACAAAATTAAAAGTAAACATATCAAATGTCGCCATGTTTTAGGGAAGCTTTAATAATCGCATTAGAATCGTGTAATAGAACGTTCAAGTACTTGTGACACATGCCCGCAAGAGGTATATGTTGCATGCAGTTACTTGGGGAGTAGCGACCCTACGGGTTGCCACGGCTCAGTACTCCATGCACTTCGTCAGAACAGTATGCAATACACTTAAACTACATACACTCTTCACTTTACAGTACACAAACTAGGGTCTTCGTCCCTAGTAATGTGGGTAAGCCGGGGGGAGAAGGAAGGGATTAGCTCAGTGGTAGTGCGCTGGAAGTCCCGGGTTCGAATCCAACATGCTGCCCTTAGATTTTCTCTTTCTAGGAGCCTCTACAACTCACTGTACGTTGATGAGAGTGTTGTCTGTAGCTAGAGAACACTGCTTGGAAGCCGGCAGTGCTCTGAGAACGCTCCGAGGGGCACAATAGATCTTTCAGGCCGCAGTGCGATAATCCCCTAAAACAATCTACTTGTAACACTTTATCTCATTGTAACATTAGGTCTCTTGTAACAACTGTCTCATTGTATTATTAGGAATAATTAGAACCAATTATCATGAATTTGTCTACCTCAGATAATTTAGAGAATTTTACTTTTTGTGTTAAAATAATGTTTCCCATTTGTATTAATGTTAAACTTGGTGAAATAACTTTTTTTATAGTTTAAAAAATAACTTATCTTCTGTTAAAAAATATCAATATTTTTGTTTACCCTTTGATTTTGGTTATTATTATTTCAAATTACTGTTTTTTCTTTTCTATAACTTGTAATTGAAAATGTTTACATTTATTATTCAGGAATTATTAATAATGATAGGCTAGAAACGTGTAAAAAACGATTGAAACACGCCAGAAACTATACACGCTGTAACGCGACTATAAATAAATGCTTTATTACTAGAAATAGGAATAATGCTTCTTAATTTTAAATTCCTAGGAAGACTTTTCTCGTAAGATATTTGTTACTTTCTCTTACTCTGTAAATGGAAAGTATTGCGCGATCTTGTCAAATTTTCGGAGTTGAGTTTTCACCGGAAATACCAAGTTTCGGGGGGTCCCTGAATACGTAAAAAATGTTTTCATCGAATGATCTGTGTGTGTGTGTGTTTGTGTGTGTGTGTGTGTGTGTGTATGTATGAATGTGAACTTTCTCAACAACTGAACTTGGTATATAACCACCGCATCGACTGCCTCATTTCACAAGGTTAACCCTTAATTCAAAGTTTCCTCATATGAAAGAAATTTTTTAAATATTCTCAATAGGACAATTATTAAACATACCGTGGGTTAGTATTGTTTTTATTTATTTTTAACTTGAAGTATTTCCTGTTCGGGGCTAACAGACTGTTCAATTAGTTGATATCTGTTGGTTGGTGTATAACCAGTTGCTGTCAAGTACATAATAGTGTTGTGCTGGTTAGTGTATCCTAAAGAAGATATAATCGTTATCAGTTAAAGCGCCATCCCAACAGCCGTTCAATACATATGTCACTAATAATAGGTCCTAATTGTAGGCTGTTCTATCAAGCCGAATATATCTGCTTGCTTTTGACAAGCTAGTTCGTTTTTATTAAAACCTTTTAATCCATTTTCAAAACAAGTTAGTCCTTGTAATAATATAGAGAAAATAGATTAATTCATTGATAAGTGTTTCCAAATTCTTATTTACGCTGCATGTACAATTTTCTAGATTAATTTTTTTTTATGACTATTTAATATGATCTGCTGGCTAAATTTTTTTTCTTATTTTTTTTTTATACTGTCTAATACTAAAACACCGCTTCACTTTTGAAAGTTCTTAATTTCATAGAATGGGAGGCATTTTGGTAAATGAATGTTAGCTTGGGAATAGAAACTAGCCTTGGATGGTTAGTACTCGTCTTTGAGCTGACAAAATAAGAGGATTAGAAAAGTGGTTTGTTGTTAGTTACATGAGAAAAAGAAGAAAAACCGACCGAACTAGGGGGCTTAGGTTTTTAGTAACAATCACAAAAGTCCAAGTTTTAACAAAACAATAACAATACCAAGATAACGGGCTTTTCATTTTGTTGTTTTTAACAAGAACAAACAGTAACTAAATAAGTGTGACGTAACCACAGTTGCAGCAGCCCTGTTTTACCGACTTTTTTTTTTTTTCTTCTTCCAACTTTCAATATCAGCCTTGTTAGAATTAAAAATAAAGTTAAAATAAATGAAGTCTCTCCATGGTGGTTTGGGATTAATAAGATCTGATTGAACGATTAATGGTGATGATGATTGAATAGAATTAAAGTGTTTACTTTCATAACTCCAGAAAGAAGGCATAACTAACTGTAAATAGTACAGATTTTCCATTTTGTATTGCTACTTTCCCGAAAACAACTACATATCATAAAAAGTTTAATTGATACATTTTCCGTGAAAATTCATTTAAGTGGTTCTGGAGGGGGGGGGGAGTTTCTCTAAAGTTCCATTTAAATATATTATACGATTTTATCTTCTATATAATGTTAATAAAACTTTAATGAGTTGCCACAATTCCGAGTTTGAATAAAACTGGTTTGTCGGAAGTGGAATTTTTTGTGTGTGCCAAATTATAATATTTCGGATGCACATATGTAGGAACATTTCTACTTGCGTTATTTATGTGTTATTATGTACATTTCCAATAATATATGTAATATCCAGATGCATAGATTAATCAAAACTATGTAAATTATAGTATGAGAAACTCGTGTGAGTGTTTCATATCAGATTTTTTTCAAATAAACTTATTTGAAATATTACGTATAGGTCATAAACTTTTTGATTATACTACTGATAAAAAAAAAAAAGTCAGTATTTGTAATATGTCAGATTTGGCTGTTTCCTTTTTGATGACAGCTAGTTCTTTGGTTCCTTCTACTTGGTAAATATAGTAGTAAGATATCTATATAGAAAAAGAGATGGATAAAGGCGTAAGTAGTTTGTTTAGTGACAGGATTTTAACGAAGAGAGTTGGAGGGGTGTAGAACGATTTAGGTTTCCGGGTTTATATCCGGGTGGACAAGATATGGATGGATAGAAAAAGAGGAGAAGACTTTCATATACATATATATATATATATATATATAGTTCAAGAGGGGGGAGGTAAAATACTAGAGTGACCTACCAACGGCATAACTCATTTTCCGAACCATAAACTTTCTTGGGTTAGTAGGTGTTTGGGAAAAGCGGAAGTTGATGGGTACCCTCAACACTGGAATAGATAAGGGAGAAAGGTTTGGCAGACCATATATTATATCACCTTAAATTTGTATATATGGGTCTTCCTAACGTGAGACTTCCTTTACATGTAAATTCCCTAATCATTACAATAGCTCCCTAACCATTATAAGAATACTGACCTACTAATAATCTAGACCAACTTCGTATTTGCTGCTTATTTGTGCCATTTCATATCTAATATAACTATATCGTAAAAAAAGGCTGATATGAAACACACGATTTAGTTTTTTCCTTAGTCCTGTTAATACAATTACCTATGTATACAATGACAAATTTTTTTTATAATTTCAAATTTTGCACCATTTTCCTAACATAAATATAGAGGAAGTGGGGGGGGACACATACCAACCTACCAACCCAAGCTGGTAGGGAAGTGAAGATCGCGCCAATAACATAGAACAAACCTCATACGTATTTGAAATTCAACGCCACAAATTCCACAAAACTAACTAAAATCAATTTCTTTTTTAATGATTCAAATAAAAATATTTGATTTGTATCTGTGTAAATAGTTAGCCTTCCAAGTTTAATGGAAATCCGTTATAGTCGTTTTTGAGAAAATTCCAAAACTCAAAAATATTTTCTGTAAAGTTACATTTTCTTTTAGCCGACTTTATACAAATTTGGGAATTCTAGCACCCTTGAAGTGTTTTCCTGTGTTTTTCTAATGTGATTGCTCCATTAGATTTCAAAGTGTAACGACCCTGAAGAGGTGCATTGCAAAATGGGCAAAACGCTGGTTTGCTAGCACACCATTGACGCAGTCTAAGCCCGGAAACTCAAAGTGTTTTTCGTCAAAATGACCGCGGAAACCTAAAATATCAAATAACATTATTCATTTCTCTGGATAAGTGCATTTGTTTGTACAAATCTCAGCGTTCTTGACCGTTTTCAGTATCTTTTTTTGCTTGTATCCATGAGTTGCATTGCCTTTTCGCCGTACTGATTGATTGAAATCAATCTCAAGGTACACTTCTCTCCTACCCTAAAGAGCTCCTGAAGGAGGGCACCCAATGGTACTCGAAACGTAGAGCAACAAAGAAAACTTTTTTCTTTAAAAACTCCTCTGGCCGTTGCCGCATAAAAATCTCATTATAATTTTAAGGTCTAACAATTTGAAAACCATTTTCAAATGATTTATTATATTGCGAGGGGGAGGATAAATATATTTTTATTTTTAAATTGAAATACATAATTCAATTAAATGTAATTAAAACTTTATTAAATTATTGCATTTTATATAGGGGATGGATGATAAGTTGAATTATGTTAGAAAGTTGTTTACTATGATTATTTCCATTCTTCTAACTTACGAGTTGATTTCCAATTTAAATATTATTTCAATTATTTTCAGTACTTTTTTTTTTTTTTTTTTTTTTACCATCAGCCAGGGGGGCCATACCCCTAGAGAGTTTGGCCTCTCTCATTGAAGATTAAATTTTGTTTTTTTGATCTTATGGCAAAGCATTGTTCAGCTTTCCAAGAAATTTTTTGCTACTTATTTGCTTGGTTTCGAAACAAATAGTCATTCAGATAAAACAAAGATATAAACAAAGTTTATATGTCTTGTGTCATTGATCTTACAATGCGATTGAAACTTTATACAGATAGCAAAATGGAGCAAAAATTCAAAAAAGAGTAGACTTAATTTTTTAATGAATAATAAAATTACGGTTTTTATTTCTTCTCTTACATCCATAGTAAAAATTAATTGTAAATAAACAAAATAAAGTAGATGCCTAAGTTTGTAAGGAGGGGGTCTTTATGTCCGTCCTCCTGCCGATGAGATGAGAGACTACTTAGCAAACATACTTTTTCAGTATATTATGATATTTAGAAAAGAAACAATTAAGTCGAAATACATAAAGGGAATTAAACACAATACCGACAAATTTTGCTTGCCGGCTCAATTTTGTAACATTTTTGTGCAGAGTTTTTGTCTTCTTTTTATTTTTTATTAATCGATTCGTGATGGCCAGATTGATTATAACTATTTTTAAAGGTATTTAAATCATCAGCCACATGAGATGTTTGTGCGGCAATGCCACAGGAATTTTTATAGAAAAATAATTCTTTGTTGGTTTACGTTTCGGGTACTATTGATACCTCCTCTTCAGGAGCTCTGTAACATTTATTGGAGAGAATACATTATTGTACTTACGAATTGTAGTTAAGAATAAGTGCATAGATTTATACCGAAAAAAAAAAAAATTAAATTAAAAAAATATGAACAGAAGTGACAGTAAATTTAATAAAATGATATTAACAATAACAGAGAATAAAATAGATAAAGACACCTTTAGGGTAGGAGAGGAGTGAACGTTTTAGAACGTTGAAATTGAAATGAAGAGAAAGTATTTTTTTAAAAATTGAAAAAACTGTTAAAGAGTGGGAGGGATAATAAAAATGTCTATAGTGAAGCGCGGCAATTTCAAATTTGGAAGAACAAATTAATGGCGAGTGTCTTTCTTTAGGGGTAGAAATTGTCGCGCCTCACTATAAACATTTTTCTTATCCCCTCCCACCTTTCAGCTGTTTTTTAAATTTTTAAAAAATACTCTCTCTTCATTTCAATCTTCAATGTTTTCAACGTAACTTTTCTCCAATCCTGAAGGTACCTTCAACTATTTTATTTTTTCTTATTGTTAATGTCATTTTAGTTAATTTACTGTCACTTCTGTGTTACAATTTCTTCTGTTAATATTTCTTTAATTTGAAGTTTTCTTTTTTTGTTATAAATCTATGCACTTTTTCCTAACTACAAAAGTGTACAAAATGTATTCTCTCCAATATATTTTAAAGAGCTCCTGAAGAAGGGAACCAATGGTACCCGAAACGTAGAGCAACAAAGTATTATTTTTTTTCTTTAAAAACTCCTCTGGCCATTACCGTACAAACATATCATTATAATTATTCTATTTTAAAAATCCTTTACATATAACTAAAATAAATATATCTAATTTGCTCAGCTCCTTTTCAAAGATCTTATAGATCCATCGACCCTTACAACTTTCATCGTCCTGGTTGGAGAGCCCCAGATCTATATAATCTGGAAAAGTTTTTGTAGTCCAGTATCTTGTTGATTTTATTAAAAATTAACAAACCCCTAATAATTAGTTTTTCTTCCAGGTTTATTTTACATTAATAGAATCTTTTTTTGAAAAAATGTTTTAATAAAATACTTCTTTTCGAACGTATTAAAAACACCTCCAACAAGTGAGAAATTTGTGCCACAATAGACCCATAGGGGTCACGGTAGCATAGGCTGGATAGCCGACCCCTACAGAATCTTAATGAAAAATTTTATAAGCATTAAATGATAATTTTATCCATTTTAAAAAAAGGAAGAGAATGACTGTATAAGAAGTACAATGACTGTATTGGAAGACAAGGCTGGGAAATGATCCCAACCCACACCAAACATCCCAACTACTCTTCCTTTTCCATCCCAATTTTGAATATTCCAACTTCTATCACTAGTCGTATCTATCTGTGATATTGAAATAACACACTGGGCCGCAACAAATCTCTCTCACTGTCAATAGATTACAAATTCCTGTGTCCCTATCCGCTAGTAAATTTATCTTCCATACCAGAGTGCTTGATATGCCGTCGTTGTTGTTATTATTGTTTTAATAAACCTTATACTTTATTTATGTAATCATTTTATCTCTTTTACTGACACAACTACCTCTTTTTTACTTTATATATATAAAAACTTATTTATTTAATATTTTCTATTTAGTACTTTTATTATTTAGTACGTACTACATTGGAATTGTAAAATTATAGTGGGGATATATTATAGCAATCTCTGTACATAATAAATAGTGTCTAGCCACTATTAAATTGGGATTTATTTTGATTATATTTGTATATAAACGGACATTAATGTATTGTTTACTAGCTGCTAACTAATTAACATTAAACCAATTCTATCCTTTAAATGTTTTGTAAAGTGTTTATGTTGAAACTTTGCTAGAGATTTAATAGTTTGAATATAGAAATGTTACCTAGTCATGACTATATTACTACCAACTATCAACTTGATTTCCTAGTTAGTTAAAACGGAAATTTAATTTGTATGTGCGCATTTTGCATGCTCATTGTCCTGTTGGCTAGTTGATATGGCCGCTAGCCTCGGTAGGCTATTTGCTGTTTACTTGCACCAACTGTTTTGCCTCTGTCCACTAACTAATTACATAGATACCATAGTGGGGTATGTAATACTACTATAGTGTAGTAGTCCCCTCTACCAAACGAACGACACATGTGGACTTCTCTTGTTACAGATTAAGTTTCTCCTTGATTAACATCAGTCCGAATGTAAACATACACATTATTCACACACACATAACACTAAATCACTAGAATTATCTTGAAATACTAGTATACTACAAAACACTTTGATACACACATTTACAGAAATGATTCATTCCTCTCTTCTAAATAATTTTAGCTTTATAATTAAATAAATTTAGGTTTCTATTTGCTAACGACTAGTAAATTAATACAATCAGTTGTGTTTTGTAATTTTGATATCTTAATTTTACTTGTCTATAATTATTATTGCTAATTTTAGTATAATGGGTGGACGAGTTAGCTAGGTGAGATCCAGATTACAATTTTGTAGTCCCTAACCTGTAATAGCAATTTATGATAGAGAAGTTAAACAGTGAAGGAAAAGTGAATTGGAGAAGCACTGGAAGGACCGCTTCACTCTGAAAGATATAAGACAGATAGTCTTGAAATATTTTTCTCTCTCTGAGTAGGATACAATTGAGAGTCCTAGGAGTAGGTGTACTGACTGGTTACGCTTGGCTAGCCAGTCATTTTGGGACAGAATTGAACAGTTGAGCCAGGGAAACTACCTAGGTCAGTGTCCCCATTTCGCATATTCGGGAGCGTAATACTCTCAAGGGAAAGCTTGGAAGAGTTGGAATTTAAGGATATCTTAAGATATTGTAGTCTCAGGACCAGTAGATTTCTGGGAGCCTCTTCTTAGGAGGAGAAGTTAGTTGATACGGACATACTAAATGATACTTTTCAGTTTTTAGAATTTTCCTCCCAAATATCTCCAACGGTTTTTTTACACTGCAATTACTAATTCATCTCTGTTTTTCTTTCTCTCTCTGTTTTTCGTATTTCAAGAAACTTGATTTTCAATGAGGTTCTGAAAAGCTGGAACGCAATCTTAAGTCCTATTAATTATAACATCAACTCCACGTAGGATTAATATTAAATCACAAACTAAACATAGTAAAAATTTCAACAATAAAAAAAAATGGCCATTTGGAACTCTGATAAAATTGCAGTTAGAGCAAGTCAGTCGCATGAGATTTCGCACTAGATTTTTTTGTTTAAATTATATTTTATGATTCTATACTTTAATTCGCGTTATTTTTATAATTGCATTTCTATATTTGATCATAAAGTAGCAATCTATATGTAAATACCCTGTTTATTTATTGTAATCATATAAATAATGCATTTTGTCTTCCGACCTAACATGACTCTAGAACAGGGGTGGCCTTGGTACATTTTTCCGGCCCGCGAGATTCATCAGACTTTTACAAAATATATTTTTTTATAATGGCCAAAGTAGTGAAAAACCAATGTATTAAAAAAAAAATACATTATTTGTGCATCCATATATTCAAAAAATTAACTGTCGAAATTATGAGAAAAAAATTAACTGTCGAAATTATGAGAAAAAAATTAACTTTGATTTTAAAATAATATTTTTGCGAATATATGACAGATATTGTCTGTTTTATTAATGAGTTTACAGTTATGAGTTCGCAGAATAATGACATTATATTCTGCAAACTATGATGCAGGCGCATTTTTTTTCACTCCAAAAAAATGTCTATTGTGGGTCTAAATCTAATATGGGGATATATAATTCTATATGCGGCCCGCGGAGTTATGATGCATTTCCAAAGTGGCCCGCAAGATCATTTGGGTTGGTCTCCCCTGCTCTAGAAGATCCATCCCTTTGGAAAGGAAGTTCCCTTCTTAAGAAATTATTGATAATAATAATAATTATAATAATGTTTTATTTTTCCTGAAAGAAGGACAAAAATGACTAATGGAACTATAGTCCGTCAGTCTAATTAATCTCTTTGACTAATAATAACTAATGTGATATCTAAATTACTGTAAAAAGAGTTATAAAAAAGAAAATTTAGAACTAATAATACAATTTTAATAAAAATAATAATAAACAAAGAACAACAACAATAAAAAAAGTAAAAATTTATTATTAACAAATTTAGTTGTAGTTAAATTCACTAACAAAAGCTGCCTACAAGAATTCGTTTTACTGCTCCTATTTACGTGCACAGAAGATTCCAATTTTCACCATAAGAATGGCTAGACAAATCTCCAATTTCTAGAGTTAGATTTCTAGATCCAAAACGTTCTAAATGATAACTTGGACAAAAATCGGAAAATCACCCAAAACGTGAGAGTTTATTAAGTATTCAAATTACAAAGTGAACAGTTATAATAATTAAAAGTTTTTTCTCCATGGTTGATAATTGAAATTTTTGATTATATTAATTACTAAATAATAATTAATTAGTTAATTACAATTTATTAATTTAAATTTCTCTATCGCCAACTTTTTATACTAAGTTAATGTTTAGTGAAAATATTTTTACTATAATTATTATCATACTAGATTGGGAGAAGAAAGGTATCAGCATAGATGGAGGGTTCCTAAATCATCTTCGTTTTGCCGACGATATTGTACTTTTCTCACCAAATCTAATGCAGGCAAAAGAAATGTTAGCCGATCTGATAAGAGAATGTAAAAGAACGGGACTGACGCCAAATTGGGAAAAAACTAAAGTCCTCACCAATGGAAGAAGAGAAAGTTTTAATATTGAAGGAGAAAATTTGGAATTCGTAGAGGATTTTAACTATTTAGAACAAACCATCTCATTTAAATGCAGGAGAGAGGAAGAGATATCTAGAAATATTAATAAGGGATGGAAGAAATTTTGGGCCCTTAGAAGTATTTTAAAGGGAACTTTTCAAATGAATTGAAAGGAAAAGTACTAGCGCAGTGTGTTTACCCCTGCATTCTGTATGGAAGCCAGACCTGGGCCCTCAACAAATACCTTTCCGATCGGCTTCGCATAACCCAAAATAAAATGTTGAGAAGTATGTTGGGAGTTAAAAGGCAGGAAAAGAAAAGCATTGCCGAGATCCGGGAAAAAATCGGAAAAATGCAGGGCTTGCAAGTAGAGGCCCATCGATTAAAGTGGAACTGGGCAGGTCATGTGGCCCGAATGGAAAATAGAAGGTGGGCTAAAAGAAGTTCCGAATGGACGCCAAGGGATCGGAAAAGGAAAAAAGGTCGCCAGGTAGTGAGATGGAGAGATGAGATGGCAGTCAGAATAGGTGTGTATGGTGGACCACAGCAAGAGATAGAGCTGTCTGGAATAAAGTGGTAAAAAATTATTTTGAGACATAATGTTAAGGAAAATTTTTTAGTTATTTATGTTGTAAAGTATTCAGTTTAAATTTAGTTTGCTCATTTGATCAAATATACCTTATTCGATCTTTATTTAAATTACCAGTGTATTATTTTATTTTATTATTTTCTGTGGTTATGTTTTCGTATAAATTTCACTACGAATTTGTGCTTTAATTAGTCTTTTTATAAAATTATCAGTTTCAGTGCTTACTTTTGTATTTATTGTAAACATTGTATGGAATGTACAATATGAACTCATAAACCTCCAAAAGGAGAAGCTTTTTCTCTGTAAAGGGTGCAAATAAAGCTTTATTATTAATTATTATCATGTGGAAAAACTTTTTACCGGAATTAAAAGATTTTTAAATAATTAATTTGTCTTATATATTTTTATAATTATATAAATGTTATCTTTTATATTGAACTTATTAGCGTTACTTAAGATCTCAAAACAGTAAGTGGAGCGAGTTGTGATAAAATTAGGTCATAGTACTGGCTGAGTGAATAATGGTCTGGCTTGATGGTGAACTGTTGGATGCCCGGCCAGTCAGCGACGATCTCTCCCTCTGTCCCACTAATAGGGATCTATAGCTGAAGCGTTTATCCCAGGTATTAGTAGACTTAAAGGGTTACATGGAAAGTGTATATTGCTGTTGAACACGCACTGGTAATCGCGCACCGGTACTTCTGTGATAGTGCTACCACTATATTGTGGTATTGAATGTCTATCTCTACTAACAGGTCATGCGGGGCCGCAGGAAAACAGTTTCATTTTATAACTAGTCACCACCCATAATAGTTCGTTCTCTGTATTTTATCATTAATATTAGTGTATCTCTCTGTCTCTCTCTTTTATTTTCTCTTAATGCGCAGACAGGAGTATCGCAGTCTTGTCAGATTATCAAAATGTTAATACATTTTGTTAAACTTACTGAAAAATCGTTCTAAATAATATCTGGCCCTAGCAGGGCGTAAGGGAATAAATACTATTACCTAAAAGATGAAAAAAAATGCAGAAAAATTAGGAACTTTGTATGCTGTTTGGTGCCACCAAGAATCCGAAACGTACGTTTCAGACAATATCCGATAATCGAAATTTCTATATTTTTTCAGTTTTGCATGATTTTCGCGATTAGTTTTGTATATTTACTATTCAAGTTCAAGTATAATCTTTTATTTGTAAAATTGTTAGTGTGATCTAGGGAAAAACCGGTGGTAGGTTTCCCTCTAAAATTCCATTTCGTTAACCTGTACAGTTCCAACACCATACCTATAATTAGGATGCAAATAAACGTTTAGTGAAAATTCCAAGATTGAAGGAAATATGTCAGATAGCATTGAGAAAAGTTTTATATAATATTACATATTATATTGTTGTTAAAAGTGGTAACTCAGAAGTCATTTTACAAAATGATAATGCTCCTTAATTGTGTGTATATAAGTCTTTCAACATGCTTTTTCATTTTATTTATTCACACAAGAAAATTTTTTTTTTTTTTTTTTAATTTCATTAATAGTTTTTCACAACTGAGGTAATATTCATTGCTTTATTTTTATTGTATGTATACCGATTTGACAGATTTTAGTAGCTCTTATATATATAGATTAGAACATTTCAAAGAATTTAATGGCAGATAAAGAGTATTCTTCTTTAGTAATTGTTTCAAATTCTATTATTGAGTAGGAAGAATGTTCATTGTTCATTATTACCTATACATAATTGTTAATTATTATTAAGTGTTGCTCATGTGATTGGAGAGTCTATACAAAGGTAAATACATGAACAAGTTGATATATATTATCTAGGAAGGGGAAGTTTTGTATGTGTGTGTGTGTGTGTGTGTGTATGTGTGTGTGTATGTGTGTTTATGTATTTGTGGTAGAGGTTTGGTGGTGCGCGATGCGTTAGTATGTTAAGAGTGCGCGCACCTAAGGACACAGTGGGTTGAGTGCTGTTGGTGGGGGCAGTGTGGTTGGCAGTCAGTCGCCCGCTGTCGGCCACCATGCCACCTCCAGCACTAGTAGAGGCGGCACACACCAAACAGTCTAACAAGTTCCGAGCGTTCTGCAACAAGTGTATCAAGATCAGGTATTTATTTAATAGACGAGTTCTGTACGTCGTTCATCCTCTGTGAGATGGCTGAACAAGTAGTACAGAAAAAGAAGAAATCAGCATTGCAGATTATAAAATCTAGTCCATTTTATAGAAACGTGTCCGGACGACTCAGCCTGAACGAAAAACGGCCAAAAAACGGTCCGCTATCTAACGGCGGCCTATTACCCAAGTTGACTTTTTTACGACCCACTAGTGATCCAGGTGCATCCAGCCCGTCAGACGATGACGGGGGGTTTGCTACCTGGAGTGGTTCTTGTGACCGTTTATCACAAATTCGTGATATTATACGTAGAAGAAGTGAAGCTATTGCTAATGAGCGGGTTATTAAATCATCTCAATCAGCTTATACACTACCTGATCATGACATGGAACAGAATGGTCCTTATGTTCATACATCGCCAGCTAGGCCTACTACGCTACCCAATCAGTCTAGAAAAAGTGATGTTTGGATACCTCCAGGACAACCGGTAATTGTACGCAGTGACAGTCCACAAAGTCGACATAGTGCTGAATATAATCAGGTGATTTCCACATTTCCTTTCTATACGCCGCCAGCTCCGATAAGCACTCGTGATCCCCCACGCATTATAACGCCTGTTTTTCATCAACCACAAACAGTGACTACACCAGCTGTCAGACCTGGCGGACAAATATCTAGAAATCCACCGCCTGGTAGACCGCACAGCCTGGCTGGTCCTCTAGAATTGGCTCGTTTAATAGAACAAAGTCCAAAACAACGACCACACTCTATAGCTGGCATTGAAGGGCAGTCATGGTCTCCTGTACAGAATCGTATCACACCAACCACATCGGCTACAAGTCCTTCAGACTCTGGCTACAGATCTTTGCCGTCAGCAACTAGCGATTATCAACTGAAATCACCATCAACAACAGCAACTGTTCAAGCATCCACCTTCAATTCTTTACCATTGAGTACTCGTAGATTATCATTGCCGACAACAGCTCGCTCAACAACTACACCGCGCCCCTCACCAACATTTCATGGCCTACCATTTAGACCAGCTGGGTGCACAACACCAAACTTGATGTTGTTGGCACCGACTACACCTAGAGCACCTGCTAATACACCGACTAAAGCACAATACGCTCATAATCGCACTCTTAATCACCTAGATGACAAATTAGCACTACTATTCGATATTCTTGACACACAAGAAAGATTTGCCAAGGTATTTATAATATTTGTTCTGTTTTAATTTATTTAAGCATAATATTAGTAAATTTTCCAATAAAATATTTAATAAGATTTTGGAAAAGTATCTTTTTACATCATTAGAGTGCAATAAAATTAAGTGCATCAATTAATATTCTAAACCATATAAATTACTTTTTTTGTTATAACGAACTAATAGGTTTTTCATTCCCCTTATTAAGTGATTAAGTAACGTAAGTCAGGATTTTTTTTTTTTTTTGTCATAATAAAGGTTGTGTTGCTAAATATTATTTAAATTATGTGATTTTGATCCTTTCTTTTTCATTCAATTTTTTAAACAAAAAGCATTTTTTATTTACTTTATAAGTCTATTGACTGGAAATAATTTGACTGGGTTAAATATAGATATTTTTATGATCACAAAATAAGTTACTTTTCATTTCAGTCCTTCAAAAGTGAAAACTTTTAATATATATTACCAGAATTTATTTTCTTCTCTCTAGACTTTTTTAATTATTACCAATTTTATAGTGAACGGTTTCGTTAGTTTTCTAAAGCGGTATTCCTATTAATAGTTTGTAGGTTCACCATCTTTAGGCCGTTAGAAATAATAATTAAATATATAGAATTAAGACAGAATTTGAACTAACATTTTTTTAAATTGTTACTTGAAAATTGTGATAAGAGAAAGTATATGAGTTTCAAACAAAGTTTATTATTTTTCTAATTGTATTTTTTAGCTCCGTTCTTGACACCACCAGGAAAATGCGTCTAGTTGGGTAGAATAATTGCTGCATGCATGTATTCAGTTTTTACTTTTTCAATTTGCTGAAAAGGGAAAATTTTGTGATCTTGTCCAATTTTGCAAGTTGAGTTTTCGGAAATACATGTTTTAATGCCCTTTAGTACGAAAAAAAGTTTTTACCCAATGGTATGGTTGTATGTATGTGAGTTTCTGTTTGTGTGAACAGAGTATCTCAAAAACGATTAGTCCCAAGAAGTTCGTATTTGATATTTCGTTTAAGTAATCACCACAGCACCTGAAACGAAGGTTTTGGCAAAAATCCATCAACCGGAAGTGTGACTTCAATGAAAAAAAAACACAGCTTTAGTTCCGAATTCGAATAAGATCGGTCTAGATTCGGTAATCGAAAATAACCTTAAAGATAGGTTTATATATATATATATTTTTTTTTTTGTAAACGGTCCCATCTACTTTCTTAAAACCTGGAATGCCAACATAGGCTTAAATTTAAACTGCCATTACAAAGGTTTGCTAGAGAGTTGTGTCAGAGAACGCTACAATAATTATATATAATCCCCACTTCTTGATTTATTTGTAGTACAAGCCAATAAATGTTCAGTAAACATTGCATTTTATATTTTTTTACAATTTTTATAAATATAAATAGATATAGAATGAGCAAATCAGCTAAAGTGTACAATGTTAAGAGAACCAGGAAGAGAGAAACTCTAGCCATTGGTACAGTCTCAACGGGATTCCAGTAACTATTATCAGTCCCCAAAGGAAATTTTGGGGCCATTGGCGATTCAAACGGCGTGGCGTGTAGGTTAACCAACCAGTAAGAGATGGCATTAGAAGCGAGAGTTTGTACGAATGGATTAGAACAACAATGCGAGAGAAAGCTTATATGGTATACACCATTGAGAGAGGCTATTTGTCGGATTAGAGTTTGGATAGAATGTCTGAAAAATTCGTGAGCTTTTAGATTTGGCTGAACTCCACAGTTCTAATCCTTAAGGCCGTATGGTTTGAGAATGATAAGATTTTATTAGTCTTTTCAGTTTCTTGAGAATTAGTATATCTTCCAAGAATTCTGTAAAGAAGAGTAGAGCACAATTAGTCATTTCTTGTCTTCTAAGTATTTTGTGTGGTTTCCACGTGAGCATTTGTCGGTAAAAAAAACAAAAAAACAAAAAAAAAAAACAAAAAACCTTGCGCACTAGGTTTGCAACTGGGAGAGGCATTGTTGTTGAAGGATACAGGAGGACAGGAGTCCGGGGTGTAAACGTGAAATGTAGTCATTTTGTTTGTTTATTTTAATTCGCCACTTTTTCTCCCATGTTTCCCATAATATATAGTTGAATCCGTAATTTGTGTGAAGGTGATATAAGCTCGTATTTGTTTCTTGCTAGTATGACATGTCATCTGCATATTTACAAAGTAATGTAGATTGATGTGTATGCGGTGTAGAGTACGAGGCCAAGAGTATTCCCCTGCGGTATCCCTGCACCCATTGACGAGAAAGGAGCCATAGCTATAGCACTAGTGATCTGAAGAAACCTTTCTGAAGGGTAGGAACGAATAATGAGAAAGTGTGCCGTTTTTTTTTTTCTTTTAATTGTAACTTGGAATTTTAATACGTAATTACACATAAGAGAAAGTCATGGATTGTTTTACATCAGATTTTTCACTTTTCTGCCATGTTCAATCAACAGTAAACTTTTACATTTTAAGATGTTAAATAATATCAATAATAATTATAAAATATTTGATTCATCCTGAAATTCAGCTCAAGTCATCATGGTAATATGAGCAGAATTCACGTTTTTTTTATTGTAAATAATCTGAGATTACTTATAACTTTGCGATTGTTTAAGAATGTTTATTTTATTGATTCCCCCTGGCAATGCCATATACAGGATTCCCTTGGGTATATGGTACTACGAACGTACCACACCAATTCTATCAACAAGTTTTCTTAGAACTTTAATGTTTGCGAGTGTGTTAGTAGTATACGTGTAATATAACGGGAAAATCGACTTTGGCGCGTTATATTGTACAAAACTTTCTTTTGATTCTATTTATATGCTAACTAGAATAAACAATTGATCATTTGAATATTTATTGGTTAGATAGATAACATATGTGCTTAGTTTATACCGCTATGTATATATGTATATATATATGTGTTGTGTGTGTGTGTTTATGTGTGCGCGCGTGTACATTGTATTGTATGGTAAAATGTTGGTTTATGGGGGGAAGAAATCTGCTGTAAAGGTATTCCACTCACCTGACACCAACTACACGTGTGCTAGAAGTTAAACGTATTGTTTAGTTCGCATTGCCAATTCTCAAACTTCTTAATTGTTAGCGAAGTCAATTCTATTACAATAAGAAAAATCAATTTAGTGTTGAATAGAGCCAATTTATTCCAATGATTGTTCACTTATTAATTTCTTCATCATCATTATTATTAAGTTCATTTGCATCTAGTTCTAATTCCTTGTAATATACTTGTTCTAATCTTTTAACTTTGCATTTAGATTAGACTGCTATTGCATATAACTTTTGTATGTTAACTATTAAAACTATCTTTAAACCTTCTCGTTTCTGGTATTGGGGACCTTTGATTTTGGTGGAGTCCAGAGATGGTGTCGCTCTCTATCCGAGAATAAGAATGGGGAGCTACAAATAATGGCGATCTGATTGCGAATATCACAAAAACAAGGTGCTAGGGAAGCGCGTTGTCATCATTATATAGATATTTAACTCAAAAAATCAACTTGCCTTGAAATCTTGCCTCTTTCTCTTGAACCCTTGTGAGCTTAGGATTTTTAAAGTATTACTTCAGTTTTACATTTAAGTCCTTTCTCTTAATGGTGATAAAAAGAGAAAGTATCGCGATTCAGTCAAATTTTCTGAGTTGAGTTTTAACCGGAAATACATGCTTTGAGGTCCCCCCAGATCCAGAAAAAGTAGTTATTAGAAATAATTCTGTGTGGATATGGGTTTTCGTCAGTCTAACTCAGAACCGAAAGATCGTAGAAATGTCAAACTTGTTATTTTGTTTAGGTGCTATCAGGGAATCTGTTATAAGATTTGGTCATAATCAGACAACCGGAAGTATCACTTTTTTAATGGATTTTTTTTAGTTTTCGCGATTTTCTCGAAATTGCCAACCGATTTCTACGATTTTTTTCCTAACAGATTACGAATCAGTTATGAGTAAATTCGTGCTGACGTTACTGATCGCGCACGAGTTTACTGTAGCTTAAACACACTTGTTTTTTAAGCCTGATTGTAAGGGGCGAGATTAGTTCAGTGGCAGCGGATTTGGAACGCGAAACTAACGAATTCTAGTCCAGCATTAAAGTTAAAGTTTAGAACAGTGAACATAGTTCATAAGTAATGTCAATTAGTTATAATATATATTATTTATAATTACATGAAGGTTTTAAAAGGAGTAGTGGAGTTAGTAAACGATTACCTATTCTTGTCGTCTCTATTTTACAATTTCATATGAGTAATTAACAAGAGTTCTGAATTGTTCTAACCATATTTAAAAAATGCCAGTACATTTTTAAAAACTGTCCGATGTAGCAAGAGAACCTTTTGGATGAATATTTGAAGATTCATTGCCTGATAGCACCAGTAATTATAGTTACAATGATATTAGTCAGCTGGAAATTGATCAGTTATCCAGAGATAGTAATGTTTCTGATATTATCCCATCAAAAAGACAAAGAACAAATGTGATAGTAATAGAGAGTGAAGTTAGAGTCCATACACACTCATAGAAACACAATTTAATAGCTGGGGTTGTGTGTAATACAGAATAGCATTGAAACTGGTCACCACTGTGCTTGCTTTCATTCCCAACCTCTTCATAGGATGAATATTGAAAATTGGACAGTCCAGAAATTCCGCCTCTGCAGCTATTATTGCCACTCTGAGTTTTTCATTTTTATAACTGTATTTAGTGGAATAAGAGAGAAGAGATTAGCTCAGTGGTTAGCGCAATGGACTTCTAGGCACAGGTCCCGTGATTCAGTCCAGCTTTGTTGCCCACAGATATTCTTTTCCTAGGAGCCTCATGGACAGTGTTGTCTGTAACGAGAGAACACTGTTCATACACAGGCCGGTAGTGCCCTGAGAAGTCTCCAGGCTCCAATGGCCTAGATGTTGACGCTCCTTAAAAAAAAAAAACTAACAAGAGAAAGTCGTTTAGTGTTTAACACCGGTTTTTTTTTGTCCGAGCTTATCCAATGGTCTTTCAGTCAATGACTTTTACATTTTTAAAATCCAGATATACAACTCTATGGCATAGCCAAAAAAATTCTCTTAGAATAAAAAATTCTGAGTCGAATAGGTTAAGACTCCGTTCTATGTTTCAAAACATACTCTTTATACTGGTCTCAGAGTTCCATTCGTAGCCGCTAAATCCTGTTACATTAACTTTCATGAAAACCTCAGACCTTCATGTAATTCTTTCATCTCGATCACTTACCGGGCGTCCTGCCCCATGGCTCAGGCACTGATGGGCACGAGATCATTTGTTGAATTAATGTTGGCCACCACGCCAATTCATACCTCACTTTTATCATATTTACTTGCTGTACTCATATGTATTTATATTGTACACTTGTAAATTTCAAATAAAAAGATCTAGTTAACCGTATTTGTTGGAGATTACTAGGACAGTTGAAGTAACTAATCTAATGATCGTAGCTAGAGGTCAGAATCAATGGTTAGAATTTAAAGTTAGAACAAGGATTTCTCCCATTGATTCAATTTGCCGAATTTAAAATGTGTAATGGATATCGTTGTCTAGGAAGGAAGTAATGAAAATATAACGTTATTTAAAGTAGAGGAATGTTGCGGTTGTAGAAGGATAAGCAGTTTATATTTAAGTTATTTTTCTTTGCCAACTTTCGGGAAGTGTTCGGCCGGTGTAGGATGTGGTTGTAGTTGCCCGTTCGTCTGAAATAGTATGTACTGTATGTTTGCGGTGGTGCCGGAGGCCGAGCTCGCAGAACGACCCATTTGAAGACACAACCACAACCATCACAACATACATCTCTTCCGCCTTTCCCTTCACCATCACCTTCTCTCTTGCTCACTTCTTTCATCCTCCTATTTTCATTCTATTCCCTATAGCCTACTTTTATCCATTTTATTGGCGGCTGAAACTGTAAGAAACTTTTTTACTATTTAACATGTTCAAACGTATGAAAGCCTGCACATTTAATTTATTATGAGTTTCTTGTTTTATTCATAAAATGTGAATGGAATAGAAACTAGATGGTACAAGTTTCTTCTGCAATTGCCACATTCACCTAACATTACACTTTTTTTAAATATTTTATTTTATTTTTATTTAATTTATTTTTATCTATCTTGCTTACTTTGGATAAAATGTTAAATATTTTTACAAATTTAACTTGTAATTTTATTGTAATAAGATTATATCTGAAAATGAAATTAATCACTGGCGTTTCCTGATAGGACTATTTGAGAAATGATTTAAAAATGATCCCTATTCTATCTAGTCTAGTGCAGGAATTCCAGGGCGTAAGCTTATCGCAATACTTCCTCTTACCAACACTAGGAAAAGGATTTAAAAATAAAATAAAAAAGGGTAGCCAACAGCTAACTATTATGATGTAATAATAGTAGGTTAAAAGTTGATGAATGATGTGAATATAGATACAAACTGACACCGTACTCTTATGAGGAAAACAGAGAATAAGATGATGATAGAGTGATATCACCCTATTCCATGCGAAAAACGATGATGAAGCGTGTTGTAGAATGGTAGGTGGCATTGGCTCACGTGTGCTGCCTGAAGAAACGATGTGACTTTTTGGATTAGCTAGAATGGCCAACTTGGTGAACCCCTCAAGTTTGATCTCGAGACTTGTTAAGTCTTCAAAGTTTATCTGGCAGCTTCTTTGAAGCACTCAGATTTCCGGCTTTTTATCCCAGTTTCTCCTGCCTCTTGGTGGGTGCTAGAGACAGCTTTTAGAGGGACGATTTACTGTCCCAATTAAAGCTCATTCACCAACAAATTATAGTGGTCGTAACAAAGGAGGTAATTGCTGTCCAGCTTTGTGTGGCGAATTCGCTGATTTGATTCCATTAGAACTGAGAGTTAAATTAATCCCATTTGTACAATTAGAAATATACACCAGTTCCTATTATTAATAATCAGTCTTACAAAGAGACATTTCCAGTGATTTGTGATGAAATGATAGTGTATTTATGCCCTACTCAAATTGTTGTATATTTGATTGTATGTATTGTATAAGGTTTTTATGTTTGTGCTACGGGTTTGATCAAACATGTTTTGTATATAAATATAATACTAGTTATCTTCGTTCTATTTTTAAAGGTGAACTTAGAGTCTCTGAGTTTAGGTTTCAAGTTTAAGCCGCACTGCCCTTGTTCATAAAACAACATTATTAGGAAAAATAGATCCCAAGCATTTTAATGAAACAGCAACTTCTGTAACATTTGTGAATTTAGGAGCAAAACACCTATCTCTGTAAATATTATGTAATTTACACTAAGTATAAACCGGATCAATAAGTGCTAGGATTATAAATTTATGAAACTATTGAATTAATATAGTTTCCTTAATATATGACACATCCCTATTATATCTCTTGTGTACGTATTTATCGAGTTATGAATATTAAACTTCTCTTTTAAGCGAGTACGTCCTACAGAGTGAATACAAAGTCCAAGAGAGTGGTGGAGTTAACACCTCTCTGCAAGTAGCATTGTATGACGTAAAACATGCATACTCACTTTATTTAATATTAGTTTTCCCTAGACTGGTTAAATTGAAGTAGCAAGTTTTAAGTTTTTTTTTTTTTTTTTTAAATATAAAATAAGCAAACTTTAAATGATCTACAAATTTCAGCATTTCAAGGGGTTCATACTCTCGAAAAACACTTAAAACATATTCAACGTAACATTGAAGTGAGAAATTGAACACAGGCTTTTGGAAAAATAAAGAAAATAAAACAATTTCTTCAAACTTGGAATTCTAGCAATACTATTAAGGTATCTTGATATTATATTGGTGGCAGAACCGTATATTATTCTGAAGTCCAGATTATGTTATTTATTTAGAGGCTAAGCCTACTCCCATACATATTTTTACTTTTGACCTGCACTTCAATTACATACTGAAAAGTTTGAATCATGAAGATTTCCATTTGACCACATTAATAGCCAAGGAAGTAATTAGTAAGAAAATATTATGGTTTAAGGATTGGATTGACTGGGCAAATCGTTCAGGTTGTGAATTTAGTGAAGTTTTTGTATCAAATGAACAACTTAAAAAAAGAAATGAATTGTATAAAGGATGGTTTAATGGTTTATTACCAAGAGAGATACAGACAGCGGGCTATGAGTGGTGTTTTCCATAATATATATAAACAACTGTCCCTGGATGTGGACTATATGGGTCTAGGTCTGGAAAGGTCGCACGTTAGTAATTTGATTAAAGTAAGGGGCGACCTCGTCAATTTAAATTTTAAACCTTTCATTTCTGGAAGAAATTACAAATGCTCAATATCTGACCTTCAAGAGAATGAGGATGTGTTCCACTTCCTAGGACGTTGTAGAATTCTTAAAGTGATAAGACTGAAGTTTTTTGGAGCCTTTTGCTTGTCAGAATCTGTAATGGTACAATATTTGAATGGTGCAGACTGGTTGGCGTTGGTTGGTTTTTTAAAACATTCTCTAGCGTATCGTTCATTTTTGATTAGTAATTTTAATTATTGAATTAAAGGATTGTTTTAAAATTAAGCTTAAATTTTTCTTTCTGTATTTTCTTTTTTATTGTATATCAATTAGAGGATAATTATTGATTTATTTGATAATTGGTTTATTCAAAAAGTGTTATTTTGTTTATATATTATTTAATTATAAATTTGTTTATATAACTGAATTTAACTAAACTCATTATATTCTGATTACTATTATAAAAAACAATGGTATTACTTATTCATTTTAAAGCTAAATATTAATAATTTAAACATATTATTTAATCAGCACTCCTAACAGACAGCCATTAAGCTATGTCAGTAATTACTTTTCTTATGCTAAGGTGATAATTATTGTACTTATTATTAATACAAGTTTTTATCTATCTATCTTCTGAAGTAGCTTTTTATGGCATAGCTAAACGACGTTCCAGGTCTAAAAGTCAGTTTTTCAGGAAAAATGTTCCAAATAAAAGCATTTACGTGTTAGGATAGTAAGCGAAGTTTCAAGATAAACGTTGGAGTCATTTTTCATCATCGCAAACAACTGGAAAAAAACCCTTTAGAAAGATCGCACTTCTATTTGAAGGATTTTTACTGTAACTTTCACGTCTCAGATGCAGTGGTGGTGGGGGTACCTGAAATGGAATATCAAGTTTGAGCGTCTTGCAATTTTTGGTTTTTTAAATAATTTGTTCACACACGAACAAGCAGATCATTCGTTAAAAAACATCCGCACTCAGCAGGGTACCTCAAAACATGTATTTACGATGAATACTCACTTCGGATATTTTGCCACAATGCAATAATTCCTCTTACTGAAATCAGTTTCTGTCAAAAAATAATCCTCACTTACTATCAGTGAAGCAGAGCAGTGCTAATGCGATTCCCGGCACATTGAGACAAACTGTAGTTGCAACAAACTAAAGTTTCATTAACTGAGATATAGTTTCAATTAACAACTACAGATGTAATTTTTGTTGCTTTTGCAGTTTTATTATTTTTTCCAACTAAAGTAGTGTAATTCCACTGCAACTATTACTCGTAACTACAATGAGTATAGTAAAAGAAGTTGCAAAAGCAACTACAACTCGCTTCTTGCTTAAGTTATACCTCCTATTATTGTTAGCTATCGTTAAAGCTTATAACTTCATTAGTTGTAAAACACAATTGCAAAAACTACTACCAACTACAATTTGTAATTGTTTGTCGCAAATACTTACCTATTATTGTAGGTAACTACTGCCCAGCTCTGGTTCATCACACCTGAGAACGGTAGTTAATATAAAAAAGGGATTATTTTACTTTTTAATCCCCTTATTTCAGCCACGCCAGAGGATTAGATGTTCCGTCCTGGCCTAAGCTTTTTTATCCTTTCATTATTCCGAATGTTCCAGTGAATCGAATCCATTAAGAGCTTACTTCCCAATTTGTTTCTTGCCCTGCATCCTTGCTGTAAATCTTCATCGCAACACTTAATTTAATTCTTGTAAAATAATTCAACTTTATATTAATGGCGGCAACCTCACCAATGCAATTTTGTCCCTGTTTATAAATAGCCCCTGTTGATATTGCACATCGATATGTATTAAAACGTACATGAGATAATAGTTAAATAATTTTATATTTATTATTGTTAGTCAATAACAGAGAAAACAGAAGCCATAATAAATAGCGGGCAACAAATTCCGTATAGCTCGCCTTTGGTGCGAGAATTCAGGGTTCGGGTTCCCGTGAGGGCAAAATCGGTGTTGACCCAACTTCGTGAAAAAAAAAGTGAACCTACTTGGTAGCTAGCGCACCTAGGTAGTAAAGGTCAGAACTAAATGGCGAGGGAATTGCGGACTGCTTGGGGGAACACGCCCCCCAATAAATCGCCTTTTGGCAAGCCTTGGTCCTTTATGGATTGTTGCGCCATAGGCTTAGGCGTTTAGGACAACAAATTATTATATTCCATTACATTGAAATTAAGGAAAATCGTAATTAATATTTAGATCATTGAAAAAAGTAATTAATAATTCAGGGTGCACACAGTAGTTGTAGCTTTATGTTAGAATTTGTGGTGTTTTAATTTATCCACTTGATGCATAGTAGACCGTTATTTGGCCTCACTTTCGTTTTATCTCGCTCTCTCTTTCATTCGCGAAACATACACACACACGCGCGCGCGCACACACACACACAAAAAACACAGCACATCACACTTAAGATTTCCGACAGTCTTAAAGTGGTGTAACAGTTTCCATTGCTGCTAGCATCCTCTCCAACGTCTTATACTCACTGCAACTAAAGGGTTTTACAATGATTGTACATTTAATTACAAGAACCGGGGCGAGAATTGTTTTGCGGGACGCCAGTGTTGATCCTCCTGTTACACGGTTATTCCATTTACTACCCGCCCTATATACCCCCTATTCACCACTAACGTTACACTACTTCAGTTGCCGTACTCTCTACCAGTTCTTGGTGTAATTTAATTAGGCAAAAATAACCGGGTCAATCCTGGACCCCGTTTGTATTTCTGTTCGAACATTTTAACTTTAGTTTCCCGCTGTTTATTACATATATATACATACACACACATATATATATATATAATCTATATGTATATATATGCCTTCTATTTTAACTTGTGTTTAATTTGTTTTGTTATCTTTCACTAGTTACACTTTTGCGTTTTCTTTCTTCCTTATTTTTCAATTAAAATTATAATCAAAGCAATGATGATGCATTCTTTACTGTTATGAAATCATTCTTCTGTTTTTATATGACCTAAACTTTGATTGGAATTGTCTATTAACTCGTACCCTTTTTGTTTTATTTATATTCCTTCTTGTTAGTAACTTTAGCATAGGATACAGATTAAAATCTAAAAGGGTTAGGCAAGTTTTGGGTGCGAAGAGTTTAGAACAGTTTTCAACTAATAGTACTTAGTCCAGTTTTAGTTAAGCTGGAATATTCTATTCGTTAGTCATTTACAGTCACATATATTTTAGTCGTTTATTTAACTAGCATTCATACGTTGGTCTATTGGCTTGCACACTCACTTATGGTGCGAGAAACAGGGTTGGTTCCTTTGGGGGCAAAGACGGTGTTGACCCAGCGTCATAAGAAACTGGGAAGCTATAGTTGCAAGCGAAAGTCAGAACTAAAATGGCGAGGGACGCTTGATACCGCATGTCCACCAATAGAAATCGTCTTCTGGCGAAGCCTTCGGTTTTTTTTTTTAAATTAAGACTAATCTCGGTCGAAACCTTTGGTTGGATACTGCGACCTGGGAGATAGTAACGCAAAACGATCTCGTGACGAAAGCCCTCAAACTCCTTAGGAGAGGAGGGTTCACTTACAAGACCAACGGGGATGGCACAATGAGCCTATGTTGGCTGCGGTGTCGGGTATAGCCCACCCGAGGACTTTCATCTAATCTAATCTAACATAGGTACCACAAATACGAAAAAACGAAAAGAGCGTTAGAAATCAGTTCTTTCAGAAATAATTAGAAATAAAATAAATTAATATATTTATTAAATTTATTAGTAACTCATAATTGAATTTCCCCCTAATATTTTAAATCTGATAAATTGAAAAGTAAGAAATGAAGATAAATTAAAAAACACTATGGAGAGGAGATAATTCGCGCTATACAAAGTTCATCTGGGTCCAGTTTGCTTCCTCAGGAGCCCTGCGGAGTTCGAACCAAACCTTGTTAGCGCCATAGACGGGATCCTAGGCTACCTGAAAATAGAAACTATAAAGTCGGCTGGTTAACTTTTGAAATATAGTAGTTAGTGATTACTTAGTGCGGCGTATGTGATGTGTGATATTAAGGCTATAACCACATTCAAAATCTAATCAACATTATGCATTCACTTGAAAAAAAATGTTTCTAAGATGAGCGAGTAAATCTTCATACATTTTATGAAATTATCCTATCATCAGAAATTGGAAGCTTTTCCTTATTCTTTTTTTTTTTTATTTCCTTCCTTCTTCTTAGCTTCTTTGTTCATGTCGATGTTAGAAGAGGGCAATTTCTTATGTCCTTAAACCTCTCAAGGGTATTGTTGAACAGAGAAGATCTAAGGGAATTTCTGGAGCACTCGAACCTCGAACCCGGGACATCGCATCCAGGGCGCTACCACTTAGCTAATACTTTCCAAAACTTAGTTTAGTTTACTTTTTTACCAAAGGCATGACGGCATTTTTAAAAGAAATTTGTACAAAGCCCATCTTTACATTTATTAGTTCTGAAATAAATGATAGTTTTTTACCAAAACTTTCTCTATTTTGCTGGTTCAAGGAGAGAAAATGCAGATATATATTATACTTTTGAAAAAGGATAAAAAACGACTAGTTCTAAGCATTATATGTTGAACAGTAAAAATTATAATTAATTAATTTACAAATATGATTAGTTACATTTCTTAGAAAAGGATCACCCTCCAGTCTGAATTTACAATATTTCTGGAACATCAAGTTCGTATTCGTTTTTTTTTATTTCAACCCTATGTTTGCCATTTGTTCTTTTTCTCTTTTCTGAAAATCTGGTGTGAAACGCTCATACAACTTTCTCTTACTCCAGTTTTCAAAATTGAAATTGACAAATTTTATAATTAGTGTACCATATCTAATGAAATTCGTCGGAGTTCATCGAAATTCGTCGAAAACTGAAAAACGGTTTACTAATTTTTTTTGAAACTCGGAATTTTAGCCATCTATTTATTTTAATTAATTTTGTTTGGATGGTAGAATTGTATAATCAACCATGATAGCACTTAAGAAAAAACATGGGGTCAACCCTCCACCAAAAGCCCCTTTAAATGACATTATCAGCAGAAATGCATTAAATAAAAGTTGTAGCTCTTTATATGTATTGTAACGTTTTTCCCTCTAAACTAGCTACTGCAACTAGTTATAAGTGGGTTCGTATAGATAATATACTCTAAACTTCAATAAAGAACAACCCAATTATTCTTATACACAATATACAAAATACAACATTAATATAATTAATTCACAGTTCAAACCACAAAAGTTCACTTTGTCACTTTTTATACACTTTCCACAAACGTACACTTCGTTTGTAACTAGAAAACTCTCTCAGCTCTCTGTGGTCCCACTATTTATACCGGTGGAGAATGGTCTGGAACCTCCTCGATTCTTCTACAAAGAGCTCAAGTGCGCCGCCAGCGCTTCCTGACGGCCACTAGGAGAACTTGAGGTACCTGCTTTCTCTCCTAGATGGCACCAGTGGCTGCGTTACAGTATAGTACACATTCCAACGTTAAAGAAAATCGTTTGAGCCGTCTTCGAGAAAATACCAGCAAATGAAAAATACATTTCAATAAAAACGCGTTTTGCAGGTCATCCGATCTTTTTCATACTCGGAATTTCAACCACATATTTAATTGTAATTAATATTATTTAGATGACAGAATTGTATAGTAAACTGAAATACCACTTTAGAGGAAGCTGTAACCACACCCTTCCCCTAAAAGTGCCCTTAAATGAAATTTCCTGGAGAAATGTTTCCAATAAATCGTCGCAGCCATTTTTGAGAAAATCGCAAGATAGTAAAAAATACACATCATAATATGGTACTTCCGGTTGAGCCACTAATTTTTACAGATGAGCCACTGTCGGATCCCCATGATGTTACCTAAATGGATATCAAGTTTGAACTTTCTGCGATTTTTCGTTTTTGAGCTATGCTGTTGGTTCTAAACTGTCTGTACGTATATACAGACCATTTTCTAAAAACCACTTTTTTGAACTCAGGGGAACTCAAAACGGATATTTCCGGTGAAAACTGGTTATCGAAAATTTGGCACGATTACAATAGTTACTCTTACTAGGAGTAAGGGAAAGTAAAAATAGTTTGCTTTGGAACAGGCAAACAGATTTCCAAAAGCCTGTACACTAAAAAAACTATTTGTAAAAACTGGACTGCTTCATCAGTTACCTCTATTGCTATATTAAGCAGAGATAGTTAAAACTAAAAAAAAAATCCAAAAAAATAGAATTAAATTAAAAAAATTAAACAACAATTACATTTAAAAAATCATTCACAATTTTGGTTGATTCAGTCGAACAATTTAATTTATTTATAAAATAAAAAATCTGGTGTGAAACACTCACACAACTTTCTCTTACTCCAGTTCTCAAAATTATAATTGACAAATTTTATAGTTTGTGTACCAAATTTAATGAAATTCAATGAAAAAACAGTTCAGCAAAAGCGTACTTCCGGTTTGCTGATTTTCTTGAAACTCGGAATTTTGGCCATCTATTTATTTCTAATTAAGTTTATTTGGACGATGGAGTTGTATAATCTATCGCCCAATTATAATTTATCAACTACGATAGCACATTAGAGAAAAACATACCTTCAGAGAAAAACTACCCCTCCCCTAAAAGTGCTCTTAAATGAATTTTCCCAGAGAAATCTTTCAAATGAAGTTGTAGATCTTTGTATGTGTAGTTTATATAGGAAGTTTCAAGAAAAGTGAAAAAAGTGAAGAAATTATTTAGTAAAGTGGTAATGTATACGCACTTCCGGTCATCCAATTTTTTTCAAACTCGGAATTTCAACAATATATTTAATTCTGATTAACATTATTTAGATGACAGAATTGTATAATTAATTGAAATAGCACTTTAGATAAAAACCTAACCCCACCCCTCCTTCAAAAGTGCCCTTAAATGAATTTTCCCGTAAAAATGTTTCAAATAAATGTTGTAGTTCTTTGTATGTGTAGTTGATATTAAGATTAAAGAAAAAGGTCGTTGCCATTTCATTTTTGAGAAAATCGCACATACGTAAAAAAAAACAGCTAGTAATGTGGTACTTCAGGTTGAGGAATTTTGACAGATAAAGTACAGTCAGATCCCATGGTGATACCTAAACGGAATATCAAGTTGCAACTTTCTACGGTTTCTCGTTTTTGAGCTATGCTGTTCACATACGTACACACTACACACACACACACACACACACATATATACCACTTTTTTGGACTGAGGGGACCTCAAAACGGATATTTCCGGTGAAAACTCGATATCGAAATTTGACACGATTACAATATTTCCTCTTACTAGGAGTAAGAGAAAGTAAAAAATTGCAATGCAATACTTGTAGTTTGTTAAAGCACTTTATTTTCTTTAAGACATTTAAACAAACAAAAAATGATAATTTAAAATTTGCGTATTTTTGCTATTGTGTACCATTTTCTGAATTTAATTGATGCAGATACCTATTTATTATTGAACGTGAACTTCTAAATAATTTAAAGTGGTTTTCTAATGTTCTATTCTTGATGTTGCATGAAGTAATTTTATGACTTAGGTCCAGAGTGAGAGTCACGTTTAACTTGAATTATGTATAGATGAACTGCTGGCCTACTAATCTCACAGAGGTCACATCCTAATAGATTTCGCTCCTCTTAAATAAAAAGAAAAAAAGGAAAATAGCTATATTTATGGCCTAAAAAACCTTTACAAGCACCATCGGCGGGCGCTATTAGTAGTGGTATGTCACAAGCTGTGTGATACGTGGCAATATAGCCGGAAATGAAGTCACTCAGTAAAAACACAACCACTTATCTTTTCGTTATTAACTTTGGGACGACACAAAAAATATACTATGCTTCTTTAGCAGTGTCATATATATATTAAATATCTATTTTTTTTAACTTTTTTAACTATATTACTTTATTTATTTAACTTTATATGTATTATTAATTTTTTTTTATTTTTTAAAGCTGTCTGCTTTAAATGAAAAAATCATATTCATCAGTTTAAGACATGAAAAAGGAATTTTTATTATACGAGTAGTTTTGTGAAAATCTTGTTTTTGTATCATTTTGCTTATCAATATTAATAAAGAGGATCTTGAATTTAATGGAATACTGTTTTGTTACTTTCTCTTACTCCTAGTAAGAGGAAGTATTGTAATCGTGTCAAATTTTCGATATCGAGTTTTCACCGGAAATATCCGTTTGAGGTCCCCTGAGTCTAAAAAAGTGGTTTATAGCTAATGATCTGTGTTTGTGTGCGTGTGTGTGTTTCTCTCTCTCTCTCTGTGTGTGTGTGTGTGAACAGGATAGCTCAAAAACGAAAAACCGTAGAAAGTTGAAA
>JAAEAF010005120.1:105442-159862 GCA_011037195.1 Triatoma infestans | reverse complement strand
CCTTTGTATGCGTTAGAAGATGAACTTTTAGCGAAGATTTCATAGTAAATGCTTTGGAACAAATTGGACATTGATGAGCTGTAAAAAAAAAAAGAGGAAACAATAATTAATTAATTAATGCTATTCCAAAAAAATTATTAATAACCTTCTTGATGAGCAAACTCAATTTCTAAGTTAAAAGAAATTCACCTCTAACGCCTGAATGGATAATTTTATGTCTATTGAGATCTTCTTTTCTTATAAATGTTTTCCCACATTGTTCACATGCAAAAGGTTTTGCACCGAGATGTATAAATTTTACGTGTTCATTTAATCGTGCTTTTCTATTAAATTTCTTACCACATAAATCGCATACAAACGTTTCAGCAGGCGGCATCCCTGTGAAAACAATTTTGACATACAATTAATTGTTTAAATACAATTTTACATTAAACCAGAGCAAAAAATGTATATATGAAATGGACATAATATAATTGGAAAATTCTAACAGACAAATTTTCTTCATCTTAGTATTTTCACTAAATATTTAACCCTTATATTAATATTGTCCTTAGAGTAGTGAAAGAAAGTACTAACCACAATAAAAATATAATCTCTTAAAAAGATTCATTTAATTATTTTATAGATGTTTGATATGTAGGAATAGTTAGATGTCTGATATGTAAGGAGGGGTAGGACACTTACCGGTGAAGAAATGGCTAAAGTTCACTATTCTCTAAATCGTCATTACTCTTTAATTCAAAATATTTATATGTATATTAATATCTCAATCCATATTGAGAGGGTAAGTCATCTTTTTTGGGATCTAGACCAAACGAAAACTTATACTGAAAGTCTAATTACTTAAGAGCATTACATACATTAAAACTTGTAGAACTTGTCAGTAAACAACTTACTTGCTTACAACAACTTACTTATCACCCTACTTGGATTTAGCATGACCCGCCGTAGGCAAAAATCAAAGTGACTGTATGTACACTCACTAACACATACATTTTGATGGTGATTACAATCTATGTAAAAAGACAGCCATCACAATGGAGCCACTTCGGAGAAATACTGGATTTGGCTTCGTAATCGATTCCTTTACAGGTCCGTACCTCTATGATATCGATATTTAAATAATTTTGAAATTTAATGAATAATATATGTGCGGTTTATGTGTAAGAAAAAATGATATTATGAAATGAAGCGGTTCTATTAATTTCAGAGAGTTATGATCATTTATAGAGATAACAAAAAGCAAATAGGGGCGGGTGTTGGTGTAGTGGTTATGAGCATGGACTTGTAAGTGGGAGGACCCCAGTTCGAGTCCAGCGTATAACTGCTAAATTTTATATTGGTATGAAAAATGTTAACAGTAAAGTAGGTACTTCCGCCCCCGTCCACGACACCTAATTTGGTAGTTGGACGTTAAGCCCGCCTGAAAAAATAGGCATTACTTTACTTTTTTTTACTTTTTTACAAAAACCAAATTACCTGCTTGTCCTGTATGATAATAAAGATGAGCTTTCAATTGTGTGCCCTGAATAAAACGTTTCCCACAATATGGACAACAGTGTGGCTTATAGCCAGTGTGAAGACGTATATGACGATTTAGCGTTTCTTTTGCAGCAAACCTTCTATGACACTAAAATAATAATATACATTGTTAAGATTATTTATTTATTCCTCTACTATACTACTAGAATTATTCATTCCATTTAGTAACACAAAAAAATTGGATGGAAATATTAAGATTAGCTGACATATCTATTGTACATATTTGCGAGATGATTACTGCATTACAGAACATTAAAATATACCCTTTATATCAATGTAGATGACATAGTATTTATTGATAATTAAAGTGCTTTCATAAAATTTAGTAATCATTAGTTGTCTGCTTGTATTGTAAAAATAAAAAAATAAAGACTCAAAGGAAAGGATAGTAGAGATATATAGGAAATAAGATGGCCGATTCTTTAGTAAAGAGAGCTATGGAAGATGAGAAGAAGAAGAGAAACAATTAAATTCCTTATAGAGAAGTATTTACAGCTATCAAGACAGAAGGCCTGGCGAACTGAAGGACTGGCGAAGGCCTGACAATTTTCGGCTAGCGATAAAGGAAATTCTATAAAATCTCTAAATTCAAAATTGGAGAAAATTGGATGTAAATTGAAAAACTTTGGTTCATCAACTACAAAGAAGTAACTACACATATTGTGTACAGTCCCAGAGGCAAATCACAGGGTCTATACATAATATTTAAACAAAATCAATATTGAGAATTCTAGTGTCACTTTTGCAAAGAAAACGAAAGTTTAAGCATGTCCGAAAAAGATACGAAAGAAGAGTATTTTTGGATGATATTAGTAGCTAATTTAGATAAATACTGTATCATTACCACTCCGGGAATGTGACCAATATTAAAGTATAAAGGGACATGCAGTATCGACTAAAATTTTCTTAAAGTATTAAATTTTTCCAATTGTTAGGTTTTTATTTCATTCTTTTAGGGAATAGTACACTGTCGGCCTCCGAGCAGTGCTCTCTAGCAACACATAACACTATCTATCACCGGACAGTGAGTTGTAGAGCCACCTAGGACTCTAAGAATATAGCGCGCTACCTTGAAAGCTAATAGATTGCTCCATTACCTTGAAAGATAATGATTGCTCCAGTAGCTTTCAAGGTGTAACACACTGCAATATGGGCGAAATGTCAGTTTCTAGCAAACAATTGACGCGGACTCAACCTGGAAACCTAAAAGATCATCTCATTATATCAGATCACCATACATTTAATAACAACTTGAAAAGAGGATTGTTCCCAGATACTAACAGTAATACATTCATATGGTTTCTCTCCTGTGTGCGTCCGACGGTGTTTCTTCAGAGCTCCACTTGAAGGGAATTTTTTATGGCAAAAGTCACATGCATACTGCCTTTCGCCTACACTCGTAAATATAAATAAATATAAGCATAAAAATTTCAAAAAAATATATAAATAAATAAATGATATAATCACCATTATGAATTTTTTTATGAAGCTTCAATAATTCATTAGCTTCACATTCGACACCGCAACACCCACAAGTATATTTTTTCTTTCGTTTAGTTTGGCCTGCATGCGCTCGAAGGTGTTCCCTAAGATTATCCTTTCTATTGAATTCTCTTCCACAAACCTGTGAATAATTTTTTGTAATCGAGATACTGCTTTTGTAATACACATATGACAATCACAATACTAATGACTGTGGTTAAAAAGGTAAAAATGTGAGACTATATTTTCAAAAGAATAATCACATTATATAATGTTTTTCTATATCTAAAAAGGATAAATAAAAAAAAATTCTTAAAACGTGTCCAACAGCCACTACATATAAAGGTTTTTAAATAGTTGTAAATTAGGTCATCAAAATTGGAATTTTTAGTGAACGACTAGTTTGCTTTTAATACACAGTGAAACTCTATGTTATAATGGATGGTAGATTAGAGAGATGCCTAAAGCACAACGCGCTAGAAAAGCAATTTTCATGGAAAAATGTCAACAAAAAATAATAGAATTCAAATAACAAAATGATAAATGTTCATAAGACGAAGTGCAGTTTTCGTGAAAATTGCAACAAACAAATAAAAAATCAATTTTCCCACACCCGGTTTCTTTAAACCCGAAATTTTAACAATTCACAATGGTCTTTCCGTTATTATATTCAATATGATAAACTCCTTCCATAAATCGTGGTGAACACTAGCCGGCCAAAAACCAGACCTATGGTATGGTAAGTAGAGAAGTTCAAAGAACCAATATGAAAAGACTAAGAATCTATATCAATATATTGTTTTAGATAGTGAACAATGGTCTGAGAGCATTGATTATTCCAAGACTAACTCAGAGCAATGTTCACGAAAAGATAAAGAAGAATTGAAACAAATACTTTAAAGTTTATTTGGATTTATAAAAAAAAAATAAAGTTTGCTTACCTGGCATGGAAAAATTGGTTTCTCTTTTCCATCACATCCAGTCTGCATATTATGCCTTACTAGATGATACTTCCTGCTGAATTCTTGATTGCAAACAGGACAGGAGTAAGGTTTCAGACCTACATCGAGAAATACTATTTATGTTAGAAAATGTTTGTGCATCATTAAAACTTTCGTTTATTTTAGTGTAAATGAGAGGGCTCATACAGTAAAAAGATGAAGAGAGCAGGATGTTTTGAGACTTTTTCATATTAATGTAGGGAGCAGGTATTTGCCTTCATAAATGAAACATGTTATCTTAGAGAGATGTACCTATAATGTGCTTCAGGCAGAAAGTACATCATAAAAGGTTGGTATGGGCTTTGGAGAGGGTTTGACATACTTTTAGAGGTTTATCTTTGATTTGGTAATAATGAAATATTCTCTCAATGAAAGTAAAGATCTGAATTTTAAGATCTTTACTTTCATTGAGTTCCACTACTCATTCATTTTAAGAAATCGCACAGAATGACTCCTGCAATATAATAAATACAAGGAAGTTTTAGGCTGAAAAGTGAGACTTAAGGAATGCATTCCAAAGCATAAGGGGAAAAAATGAAAAAAAAAAAAGTTGCACATATGTCCAAAAATACCTCCTTAGAGAAAAATGCTTCCCTCTGCTGAAATGTTCGACTAACAACTTTTTTAGTTGTTTTTCACGTTTACTTCAAAACTAATCCCTTTTCTCAGGAATCCATGCCAAGTCTTTTTAAGCCGAAACATCTCAAACTTGCAATTAAATTATATATGTAATTTTTTCATCGACCTTTCAAATGGTCTTTTATTCCATTAAAACTGACATATTAAAAAAAATTTCATCCACCTCTAAGGAGTCAACGCCGACCAAATTGGGAAGGAACCCTGATATATTATGGAAAAATATCTAAGAAAAAAAATTCGTACCTGTATGAGTGTACATATGTCTGGCTAGAGTACCCTTGTCAGGACTTTTCGCTCCACACTGTGGACATTCATGACTTTCTCCATTATGAACTACTCGAATGTGGCGTTCTAGTGATGATTTCAAGCGGAAAAATTTCAAACAGTCCTTACATTCAAAGTCGCCTATCTAATAAACATATTTAACATTAAATTTAATACATAATTGAATGGTAGATAGATCCGCAGTGCTAAGAAGACTTCTTTTTTTGTAAAAATGTGCTTCTATTTTCTGATCATCACAAAACACTGGATACAATGGTATCCAATTGAGCACACGTCTGAAATCTGTTCATGCTCCTATAAAATGAAGCTAGCTTTACCCCCAACTCCCAAGTATTAAAAAATTGATTTACTTTTTAGATTTATTTTAGTATCTATATTCGAGGATATAAGAGACAGTGGCCCGAAGTGGCCATTGCAGTTAAAGTGATTTCTCTTTCACATTATTACTGGGGTCGCTAACATCCCCCCCCCCCCAATTAAAACGACTTGATAAAACACCGAGTATACTTAACAACACTATTAAAATTTAGTTATAAAGTATTCTTCAAAACATGCTATTTATTATACACTATTTTCTAATGTCTAATCATAATTTATAATAATTCCATTTTGTATGTAACATAACCTTATAACCTCCCCACACATATATATAACCAACAAACCAAAAAGTGTGAGTGTAACTCTCTACACGAACTTGTTAAATTTGCTCTGACGATGGATGAAAATACGCAACCGGTCAGGAACAAAAGGAATATGCATGCTACGAGGGATAAAATACCAGATATTATCCAGCATTGCGGACCCATCCACATATTCTATAATAATTTTATTTCAAAAGAATATTACTAACTATATGAGCTGTTTCTTTATCTTCTCCGCAGCAGTGACATTTATTTTCATCATCACTATTTAAATTATCATTGCCTGAAAAAAAAATATACCTTTAATAAATAAATTAAACTTTCTTTTATTTTAGTGTAAATGAGACTTTTTTAATGAAAAGTAAAAAGCTGGATAAAACTTCTGATTCCTTCTAAAAAATTGCACAAACCGAATCCTTCAATATCATATATACTGAAGGAAGTTTTAGGCGAAAACACCAGACTTAAGGCCTGGATTCCAAGCGTAAGGGGAAGAATAAAGAAAAAACAAATTTAACATATGTCCGAAAACACTTTTTTCCAAAACAACTTCAAAACTGGTCACTTTTTTCAAAAATGTATCATAAATTAAAACAATTAATAAATTCTTCACAATTAATTTGCGAAGAGGAGAAGCCCTACTTAATTTTTAAGCTGTATATCACATATTTCCTTGAATTTAAAGCCATATTTTTTTTATCTACCTTTTTGATATCTACTTTTATATTTGACACCGGATAAAAAATTGTTTTTTTTATAACTTATCTTCCAATTAATTTTCTGAATAATATGAACTGTTTTTAAAAAATGTTAAAAAATACAAATCTCTAGTGTATACATTTAGTGGAAAATCTCTAAAGAGGCATTGCCAAGTTTTTCTTCAGTCGCTTGACCTTTGAGGAATCATGCCCAGTCTTCTTAAACCGAAAGGTCCCAATCTTGCATTTAAATTATATATGTAAGTTGTTCATCGACCTTTCAAATGGTCTTTTATTCTATTAAACTGACCTATTAAAAAAAACTTTCATTCACTATAAGGAGTCGACGCCGACCCAACTGGGAAGGAACCACTGATGTATTATAGAAAAATATCTAAGAAAAAAAATTCGTACCTGTATGAGTGTACATATGTGTGGCTAGAGTACCCTTGTCAGGACTTTTCGCTCCACACTGTGGACATTCATGACTTTCTCCATTATGAACTATTCGAATGTGGCGTTCTAGTGACGATTTCAAGCGGAAAAGTTTCAAACAGTCCTTACATTCTAAGTCGCCTATCTAATAAAAATATTTAACATTAAAAAATTAATTTACTTGGTGGCTTAGTTTTAGCATATATTTTCCAGGATATAAGAGTCGGTGTTCCAAATTTATCTCTGCAGTTAAAATGATTGCTATTTTATATTATCACTAGTGTCGCTGGCATACGTCTTAAATAATCACTAGTAAACTATTATATTTGGGTTAACAACTGAATATTCATGTGAACACTGCTCTTAGAGAATATGTAGGTAACAAGTCTGTTTCCAGCCATCCTAGTTATTATAATTATTATAATATTTCTTATTATATGTAGTTAAATTATTATAATATTTCTTAAAGTAACAGGGATATTAAAACATAATAAACTTTTGAATACATCTTTCTGTCTACAAACTGATGTCTTTGAAATATTCAATGGTAAATGGCACTTTGAAAATATCTAGATTTTTCAAGGCAAACGGCGCAACATTTTCTACAAAATGATCACCGGTGCTTGTAGCCAGATGATCCAATTTTGTAATCAAGTTCATAAGATTTTTGTTTTAGAGGATCCTTTTAAACTTAGTTCCCCTTTTCAAGAGCATATGTCTAAACAATTCACTTATCTGTATTAATTATGTAAACTAGATATAATCCGATGTTGTTTAACATCCACAATTAAATATTATCTTTCATTAAATAGAAAATTATTAGAATAGGTAGTAAGATCAAAACCAATTTAAAACATTACTATTGACAAATACAATAAAATTAATACTGAATTAGGCAATCTCTCTAGTATAGCTCCTGGAGACAGTACTTGGAATACAAAAAATATTTTTGTAAAAGGCCAATTAAAAGCAAGATTCAAGTATAAATCAAGAATTAGTAAAATTCAATTAATTTAAAGTGATAATGAACTGATTTTCCAGTGAATTTAGTTCAATCTGTATCAGAATTTTGGAAAAATAATTGATAAAGGGTAAAAGAAGTGGAAAGGCTGAACGGAAGTTTCAAAGCTGTAAAGTAGGGATGAAATAGCTTCAGTTACTTTGAATAGAATAATTATTACATTTACTTAAACTTATTGAAAACAACTATGATTTTATTTAAAAAGAATATTACTAACTATATGAGCTGTTTCTTTATCTTCCCCGCAGCAGTGACATGAATTTTCATTTTCAATATTTAAATTATCATTGCCTGAAAAGAAATACATCTTTAATAAATAAATAAATAAATAAATATTGGATTGCAAATTTGGATTTTTTTTTTATAATTCTTGAATATGCTCAATCCCCTCAAAAAATGTGATGTGAAACTCACTTGACTTTCTCTTCTAACAGTTCTAAGTGTCAAAGTTTAACAGTTCTAACTGACAAATTTTTTAAAACATTGTATTTTACTGAACGTATTGTTGCCCACAGCATATCACAAAGGCGGTGAAAACACTACATTATATTGGAATGAGAGTTTAGACAAAGCCTAATGTTGCAACATCTCCAAAATTCACAAGAAAAATTTCAAATAGAAATTAGAGAAATTTTAATTGTTAAACTATATAAGCTTTCTGATGGAGATGAATTACTGAACACTTATAGCAAACCATCAAGAAGGGTTCCTCACAACCCGCAGTCTGATAATCCGAACGTTTACTGATACCTCGAACATTCACACTATCTAGTAGATGTTTGTAATCAGTCAAGTCCAGCCTAACACATATTACAGGCAGCAAACGCTAGCTCATCAACGTTTCCACACACTTAAACTTTATATACTCTAAAGCCCAACAAATTTCTCGTTTTATAATCCATTTTCAAAGCTTTTTCTCTACAACCCAAAATCAGACACCCAATAATCCTATCTCTTTATCATCATGTTTAATGATACAATTTCAACCACTTATCTTCGAATCTGATATAGATTTTCTTGATTCTGATTTAAAAACAAATTACTTAGTTAAAAATGAAAAAAAATAAGAGAAAGTCAAAAATCAGAAAATCCCAACTCTTTTCTTACTATTTGTATATGGAGTATCTGAAGAGTTGGCCACTGGTTCAGAGGGTACTGCTATTTCAGCTTCTGTACTAGCATCAGTCAAAGCTGTGTTATTGTTCAAAGGATGTTTTTTCTTACAATTACTCTCATGTCTTCGGAGACCCTAAAAACAAAACAAAAATCTACAGATCTAATTTTTTTTAAAGAAATCTGGGTAGATAATCTGGCTAATCTGCACAGACAAGGAAGAAGAAGAAGAAAGAATTTAAAATATATATATATATATATATATATATATATCTTAATAAATAAATTAATGTTAAATACACCAAGTTTTTTGTTCTGCAAACGATTTAACGATAGTTTAAGCGTAAGTTATTTTTAATTAAAATGGTATTCAAATCGTCAGGCCTTAAAATTATAATGAGATGTTTGTGCAGCAATGTCCAGAGCAGTTTTCAAAGAAAAAGAATTCTTTGTTGCTCTACGTTCCATTGGTGGTGCCCTTCTTCATGAGCTCTTGAGGGCAGGAGAGGAATGTACGCTGAGATTGAAAAAAAAAAAATCTGTTGTGAAACACTCACACAACTTTCTCTTACTCCAGTTCCCAAAATTACTATTGACAAATTTTATAGTTTGTGTACCAAATTTAATGAAATTTGTCGAAAACTGAAAAAAACTATTCAGTAAAAGCGCACTTCCGGTTTACTGATTTTCTTCACACCCGGAATTTTGGCCAACTATTTATTTCTAATTAATTTCATTTGGATGATGGAGTTGTATAATCAAGTATGATACCACTTTATTAGAGGAAGCTGTAACCCTACCCCTCTCCTACAAGTGCCCTTAAATGAATTTTCCCAGAGAAATGTTTTATATAGAAGTTGTAGATCTTTGAATGTTTAATTTATATGTACAGTTTCAAGAAAATCGTCGGGACCATTTTTGAGAAAATCGCGAAAAAGTGAAAAAAATCATATTTAGTAAAGTGTTAAAACAAAATCACTTCCGGTTTTCCGATTTTTCTCAAACTCTGAATTTCAACAACATATTTAATTCTAATTAACATTTATTTAACTGACCGAATTGTGTAATAACCTGAAAGAGCAACTTTAGAGGGAACCGAACACCCACCCCTCCCCAGAAGGCCCTTACATCATTTTCCCAGAGAACTGTTTCAAATAACATTTGTAGCCCTTGTATATGTATTTATGTGACAGGAAATAACATAATCCGGGAGCCATTTTTGAAAAAACGCAAAAAAGTAAAAATTCCAACTAGTAAGTAGTACTGTCCGTTTGAGGAATTTGACAATAACGCACAGTCATATCGCATGGTATACCTAACTGATATTAATTTCAGTTTTCTACGGTTTTTCGTTTTGTAAGCGATTCTGTTCACATATCATACACACACACACACACACACCACAGACCATTTGCTACAAACCACTTTTTTGGACGCAGGGACCCAACGGATATTTCCGGTGAAAACTCGATATCGAATATTTGACACGATTACAATACTTCCTCTTACTAGGAGTAAGAGATAGTAAAAAGAGCTCCTGAAGAAGGGCACCAACGAAGGGCTCCTGAAACTTAGAGCAACAAAGAATACTTTTTCTTTAAAAAATCCTCTGACCATTGCCGTACAAACATTTCATCAATATTTTTAATTAATATTCACAATAATTTTATATTTGTAAAGTGGGAATTCATCTTTTTCATCATTGCATCAATTTTATTACTGTAACTCACTTCCGACATCAGAGTTTTAGTAATAGTGTAAACTAATCTCAATTACTCGTAATGCTGCATTATATAAGAAATATACACAGTTTATTTCGATGAGAAATAACATTACATTCCCTCCTCTCGAAACAATCGACGACCTCATAATATATTACATTCTGATGCATAAATGAAATTTAAAGTGAACATTCCCTTACAAATCACCAACAAAAAAATCACCTTTCAGATAACATACCCTAAATGTCTTATAAACGTTTGCGCAGTACATACACTTGTGCTGTGCTACCTCATCATTTTTGCTTTCATCTTTAACTATTAAGTCATCAACTACTTCCAAACCATCTGAATGATGATCATCTGATTGACCTGTATAGTGAATAAACATAATTTTAATTCATTATATAAAATGGGAACATACATTATAAATTTATTAAAAAACTCACTGCTTATAGCGTTCGGATTCGGATAAGTTACATCTTTGTATGTAACAGCACTGTCAACTTCATCGGATACATTACCATTCGCTTCTGCTTTACAAGATACTACACTTAATGTAAAGTTTGACGTTTGATTGGATGTCTCTGAAATTTCATTTTCTTTGTTTCCATCAGCATTTTTGTCGATAAGAGATGATGGACAGGCATTTATTACTGGATTTTCGTTGCAATGATTAGTCTGGCCATTAACTGTGGTTTCGTCAGTTGTGTCTTTAAGAGAGTTTGATGTTTGGCAGGTTCCTATTGGTATAACTTCCTTTTTTCTATTACGACCTCTTTCCAACTTTCTATTCTTGTTAGAAGTTACATTGCAACTGAATTCATGTCTTCGCAAACCCTGTAATCATTTAAGGCAAAATGATTTTATCTCCTTAATATTACTATCACTTTACACGTTGACAGTTTATAATGCAAATTGGAAAAAATAAAATAAAGGAATTTAGTAAATATTAAGGATCAAGGTGCTATCAAAACTTATAAATTTTGGCTTCTTGCTACATTTTCTTGATTTGCCTAAATTGTAAAGAAAATCATGCTAACAAAGAAAAGAAAATAAAAAAAGAAAACCCTGGCGTAAAATTTCTCACTAAACCATATTTTAGCTCACAACTTCTAAAAAGTATACCATAATTTGTGGGTATGCATTGACGTAAGCTCAATAGCAGGGTGCATTGTATCTTTTAAAATTTCAAGACTTAAAAGTTCAAGCGAGTAGTACAAAATATCAAAAATGTTTCTTGGAAAAAAAAATAGGAACTTTTTTAATGGCCTCCTCTAGCGAAGAAAGACGAAAACCATAACAAGTCCGAATATTATTCTTTTAATTGTCTTTTATAAGAAAAGGCGCAAAAACAAAGTTCGTTTCTAGCATTATCTCTTATATAATTCAACTTTATACATAATTCTTTTAGGTCTAACATTTATTTATTAAAATAATATCTAAAAAGAAAGTTGTAAAAGCCTCCATATGTAATTTGGAACAACAGATTTCATAAAACTTGTTGTTAGTGTTGTACATTATTCGAGTATAGGGAGGGGCCAAACTCTGCGCTATCCAAAGCTCCACTCGGCCCATATAGCTACCCCAAGAAAAACAACAACAAATCGGCTCTAGAACAAATATCCAGACCGGGTCTAACCCATCAAGATTCACCACAGTCAGAACAAATCGGATAGTAACCTTGAAGGGAAATAGCTTAACTCTTCCAAAAACATCCTCTTCCAAAGCAGGTTCGGGACCAATGAAAGGAAGAGAGGTTAATTTGATAAACCTAACCACCTCTTCATCCCAAAAATTCCCACATGATATGGTTTCAAGACTAGAAGGACATACTTCGTAGAAGAAAGCTCTTCCAGGCTATTACAACACTCTTGTACCAATCTGGAAGTAAAGACAAATAAACAACTCAGCCTAGCAGATAAAAAAACGCTTATAGTGTTATGTACCCTCTCATCCAAAATTCAACAAAAAATAGCATAAACCTCTCAGTCTTGAAAGCAGTAGTCAATTTACCAGAAGACATTGCCAAGTGGTATCCTATCTCAAAATAGACCGCAGCTCCATCCATCCATTCTGGAACCGTCCGTGTAACACCAGACGGGCCAAATCTTCTCTAGAAAGTAATGCTACTGCAACAATGATTAAAAATAAGTCTTCAACATTCTATCAGAAGAAAAACCTGTAATAGGGACCTTTAAAAGCATCGCGTAAAAAATGATAGAATGACCCAAAGAGAGGAAGGATTCCCCACAAAGTCTCCATAGCAGATGTTAGCATGGTCCGCATCGCATCGGTCACCGCCACACAAGTCAAGCGTTAAATATCGTCAAGCAGCAGTCTAGCGGATCTTATTTCAATGCGACGCCAATACTACAAAGCCGCTATAACAACCTAGGACCCAATCCTTAGACATTGCTAAAGGAAAATAATTGTCTTTTGATGCTGTCTTAACATGTTCCGACCAATTTAATTTGTCAAGAACTACTCCAAGGAACTTCACAGATTTGTAAATCTCAACAGAAGTTCCTAATAATCTAGGATGATCCTACGATCATCCTCCTATGAGTAAATAAAATCATCTGGTTCTTACTGGAATGGATTGAAAGGCCCTTATCCCGAGTCCAATCATTTAAAATGTTGAGGACACTTTGCATTGTCTGATATAGAATCATCGGCATATGCTTGTACATAGAATAGCGATGAATTCATCCTGGTTAACACCATCCCTGACAGCACACCATAGCTTTGGTGTGAGACAACCAATTTGAGGGTATTGCCTCCCCTTCTTTATAATCAATGTGCATGCCTAGAGAAGCCTGTATAATGCTACTCCTTAAGTAAGCAGCTATCCAGTTAATTAAAACTGGTTGCATACTTCTTGACCTGGGGAATCTTCAAGAGCATCGAACGATACTCTGTCAAATGCCCCTTAACATCAGAAGAAACATGCAAGGAAAGCATATTTCTTTGTCAGCAGAGCAGATTATATCCTAGTGACCAGAAAATGCAAAGTAGTCTCGGTCGATTTTCCTAAGTGTAAGCACTTTGGTTTAGATGGGGTGGATGATCCTTCCAAGGACCTTTTATGACCACACCAAATTTTTACAAATCTACATATTTACATGATAAATATTTCCGCATCCTTTTTTCACATGAAAAGGTAATGTTATTACCATTATATGGTAATGTAATTACCATAGACAAAAGATTTAAAAAAGTCTAGAATATCCTTCAAATTATAATCCACGTTGAGTACTAATATTTGGCTGAAAATATAAAGACTTAGGGAGATAGAAAAGCAATTGATAAATATAATTTCCACCGACATAGAAAAGTGAAAATAGTATGTGAAAAAAACTGAGAGTTTCTATCTTTTATCTATTAAAATCAAAAAAGAAAAATTCTCTAGTCTTCATAAAATTTGACAGGATCTTAGAAAAATTGAAAAACACCTTTCAGGTACAGCTAATTTCAAGTAAATACTTGCTGGATATGACGACAAGAGAATATAAAAAAAGGATCGAACAAGCTTTCAAGAAACCGAAACCACTTAGAATGAATTATATTAGGAGAGCAAGCAAAGGGGCGATAGTTGCACTAGATAATATATCAAGGTTTACAAGAATTACTTGTGACAACAAAGAAAATCTGACAAAAGAAGCTACAACGTTATAACGTTAATTTGCAATACAATTGCATTATAAAGAAATAATATATTTTGATATTAAATAAACTCACCGCGGCAGATTTGAAATATCTCTTGCAATGTGAACATTGTGGTTGTTGACTCAGTTCATTAGCATTACATTCATTTTGACTTGTTTCATTTCCATTAGTTACATATTCGATTTTATTTTCATTTTTAATGTTTGCTATAATTTTAACTTGCAATTCTGGCTCATTCTTGTCAACATCCACTTTTGAAACTAAAATTTTCAATCAATAACATGGAGACAAAAACTATGTAATGTTTATTAAGAAAATAAGTTTTTACCTTTTTTAAGACTTTCCCTTTTAATATGGCTCTTATTAGATTTATTATTTCTGTACTTTCTTCTAATTTTTCCAGCTTCAGTAGCTTTGACAGATTTACTTGATATTTCTATAAAGCACATAATCCAATAAAAAAAATGCCCTTAATTGTTTAGGGTTAACATGATACTGTGTGTGAGGTGCAATTGCATAAACATAAAATCTTACCTTGCTTTGAAAGGTTTATATTTTTGGTAGATTCACTTATTAAATTGGATTTTAATCTTTTTGGTCGCATTTCGATCTAATGAGCAAATATAATTTGTTCACCAACAAGAGCAAAGTAACAATTACCACTTTAAAAGTCCATTATTAGATTATAAAATGAAAACGACGAAACTTGTTCAGCATTAAAAGCTTATTTTAAGGCACTACATATCAGTTGTCAGTAAAAATATAATAACACTAGATTCTACCTACATTACACTTTAGCTCAAACATTTGTGAATAGTGGTTATATTATATTATTTATTTATTTATTACGCTCCACTTAGAAAGCTTGGAACAAGGGAATGGGAAAGTTCATCATGGCTGCCATGCACACACATTACGTGAAAAAGAAGAAATACTATATGCTTTTTATTATTATTCTATGAAGAATAGTACAAGACTTTAGAAACAAGTAATATTATTAGAAAAAATTGTTCTTATTATTCATAAAATAAAATTAAGAAAAAATTTAGTAATATTGTCCCAAAGGGCGGGATACTAACATGCTACTTTCATGTTAAATTGTTTCAGTTTCTTAATCTTCTCAAGGGACAAAGTGCTAGTGCAGACTGTTAAGAAAATTTTCCTAAAAATTTTGTGTTTTGCATTAGCACATGTATTACAAGAATATTTATAATAGATTAAATCCAAAATAATGTTTATCTTATAACCTTTTACTTTCATAGATTCATTTAAGTCTTATGAAGACTTAAATAAGTCTTTATAAAAATTAAGACTTAAATAAGTCTTTATTCCAACTGAATAAATATCTGCGAATATCACAGTGAAAATCCAAAACTAAAAGTTTGTCTGTAATTTGTCCTACATCCCTTGTTATCGGAAAGAAGTATTGTATTAGTGTGATTAGATACATCTCACTTTTTTTACTTGCAGCTGAAGAGAAGTGAAGCTATGATTCAAAATTAAATTTCATTGAAAATTCTAATAAATATATTTTGAGGTCCCGTGTGTGTGAAAAAATGTTTTTTCGTATGCTTTGACGAGAGACAGTAGGAACCTTCTGTGTAGTGTTTTTTATGGAGTTGTGCGGCTCTGTTTGTGTATTCAAAATCGAAAATTTCTAGGAGGATCAAGTCTTTTTCCGTTTAGGTACCACCATCTCCAACTGGCAGGAAGGATCAAAATCCAAACCAATAAGAGAAAGTAAAAAAAAAATGTATCAACCGCTGGTGTACGATTTTTGTTTTAAGCGATTTTATCGAAAATGGCTCCATCAATTTTCTTAATTTCACATACTATGGTGGCCTTGTGCTGTGAAGGCAATCTTCTCTAGGGCAAGGGTCTCTTCCTTGGCCAGTATGTTGAAACTTTTTGAAAGCAGTGTCTCCCCGATGCTGCTGAATGGTCGTGAGGTTTGGGGTTAAGGTACACAGATCAGTTGGTGGTTTTACAGACCAAATTTCTTAAATCTTTGTACTACTGGCCGAATTGCACAGCTATCTGTATGGTGAGAATGGAGACGGGCAGCATCCAGTTGATATATCTTGTATTTAGTAGAGCTTACATTTTCTCATAAAAATTTTGAATATGTCCAATAATCGCATTCGTAAAATTTGTTTCAGCAGGTTATTAAGAATGGACAGTTTAGTAGGTAATAGTACCAAATTCAACTGGGTTTTGCGAATGAAGGAGTACTCGTTGACCTCGGAATTAGCTGGCTGTGGATAGAGCAGGATGCTGTATTGATAAAAAAAAACCACAAAAAACGCAATTCTGAATTGTTTAAGAGATAAGTTGATCCGTTTGGACCTGGAGCCATAGTACCATGTACTTTATGCTCGTTAATAAGCATGGAAGTCAGGGCTATTTATCATATAGTTTACCATTAGATATAATTATTACAGTTACGAGGCAAGTAAGGATGTCATCCGGAAAAAGGTTAATTGTGTACAGTAAGTGTGTTTAGTATGAGGTAAGCTTGGAGTCAACTTGTGCTCTCTGTAATTATAGTCAGGAATCTTTGGCTCACATGTTTATTGAATGTGTATGGAGATATTTATGCAAATATTACCCATAACTGCGGCGAGTATTTTCTCTATAAAATATAAGAATCATTTATTTGATGTGTATAATTTTATAATTAACAGTTTAAAATTGAGAAAGTTTCTTTTAGATTTTTAATAGATACCTTTTAATTTTTAATTTATGTTTGTTTTATTTGGCTTTTGTCTTTATTGATATTGTCAAATTAAGCTCTTTTTATTTTATTAATTTTTATTTTAATGTTCATTCATTTGGTTTTTTGTTCTTCCATTTGTTTTTCTGCTAAATGTAAATTGTATGTCAAACCACTCTCCATCTACCATGTACCAGTGTGTATTGTATAGATGTAAAATAAATGAATAAAAAAAATCACATACTATCTAATACCTATAAATCAATAACTTTAAGTGACTTTTTTTCCAGGAAACATTGCTTTTGGGAGGTTTATTGGGGGGGGGGGGTGCGGCGTTAAGCATTTCTCTAAAATTGTACTTCAGTATAAACGCTTTTACTAACTAAATACGGTACTTAAAAGCACTCCAAATAGAATCCAAAATTTAAAAAAAAATCTATAACCTGAAGTGCAATTTAAAAGAATAAGTTTCTGAGACTTTTGGATTGTTTTCGAAAAAGGGTAAAGTGATTTTCTTTAAACTTGGATTGCTAACTGCACAATTATAAACCTATCGATGAATATGGAAAGGCGAAAACCGGATGCGTATCCGACCCAAAGACCATAATGTATTTTCGCAGACGTACCCCGGAGCGATAAAAGGGAGAAACAAATGAATACATACCGGGTGTCCCATTTAAACGGGCCAGTTTTAAAATAACTCTTAAACAAAGGAAGATATCTAAAAAGTGAACATAACGTTTGTTGAAGTATCTGCGCTCTAGTTTATGATGGTGTTAATGTTATTTGATTTTATTGCCGCCTTACATCTGAAATCGGTGATTGAAAGTTGCAATTTCCTTTTGACCCCCACTTTTACTACTGTATTGAAAACTATTAAAAAAATGAAGAAAAATGCCGTTAACTTCACTTCATTATTTCAACCCGTTGCTGAGATATTCGATCATAAAGATTAAATTTTTTAAAATTAAAAGCGGATTTTCTAATTAATTTCTAATAAATAATAGAGTTCAAATGCTGTTAAAACTTAAAACCTATTTCAAAACCATAATGGACTTAAAAATCAGTAAAACATCATTAAAACCAAACAATATTCCAGTTTATTTACAAAAATCGATACAAAAATATTTTCTATTTATTCAAAATGACTTCCTCGGCTTAAACGGTACAACCATTTTGTTCCAGCCATTCCGCAAGATACATATTCCGATTGAACCATATTGATCAAGATGAGGTCTTACGAGGGATTTATACAGAGTAACATAAGAACGACTGTCAGAATAATTCCTCGTGTTTCTGAAGACAAATCCAAGCATTTGCAACGATTTGCTTTTGACCTTGTTGATATGATCAACGAACTCCAATTTAATGTTTAAGAACTAAAGGAGATCTCGAGGAGCGGTCAATAAAATTTACACTTTTTTTAAAACTTTCCAACGTTTCGACAAATTTATTGCCTTCTTCAGGGATAAAATCTAAAAAAATGTTAATCGTTGTTACATATAATTTCCATTTAACAAACTAAACACAAAATATGCAACAACAAAAACTTGATACGGCACTAAGCTATGTAAGCTTCAGTAACTCTTTCTGCCATATCAAGTTTTTGTTTAGTACATATTTTGTGTTTAGTTTGTTAAATGGAAATTGTATGTAACACCGATTAACCCTAAACAGTTCTCAAGGCTCCAATGAGATAAGAAGTCCAATGCCTGTTGCAAGCGACTACATTCTTGAGAAGACGAGATTGCCAAAAATAATTTTAGGTCATCCGCAAATAACAACTGTATAATCCATGTAAACAAAATCCAAATATATCAGATAGATAATATGTACGAATTATATATGTGAATTTGATTAGGACTTACCTTTTAGTCAGATGCGAAGTTAGAACGAATCGAAGATGCTGATGATGAGAGGGGGAATAGGCGAGGTGGATGATAGTGTGGCGAGGGCGTGGTAAGTCTCTGTATGTACATATAGTGCATGAGAGGAAGCTGTACAGTTGAAATGGATGATTCACTGCTGAAGTTGGTTCCTAAGTTCACTCTGGCGTCGAGGTAACAGCCAGAGAAGCGAATATGCGACTCAGCGATGTTCCTAGTTTAAAAGAAGGCCTGGATAAATGAACTTTAACATGACATGAACTGAGGCGTATAAGTTGCTATACAAGAGAGAGAAACTATTTGTAAGTAAACAGAATACAAGGCGAAAATAATGAAAAGCGTTAAAACCGATGCACATCCATAAAAGTAAAGCGAAGGGGCCAACCAGGGCGTTGGCCGGATGGCAAGACGAGTGTAGAGGGGGGAAGTTCTTTTTTTTTTAATAGATGATGTGAAAATTTGGAAATAAGAGAGAAAATAAAAAGGAAATGAGCAAGTGGAGGCGAGAAAGAGATAGAAGGAAGGAGAAAAGAGAGAGAAGATTGAGGTTGGCCGGAAGGGTCAGATTAGCAGGCAAAGGATTAGGGCGCGTACGCATGAGGAGCGAACCAAACAAACTGGCAACATCTGTACATATCCTACATATTCATTGCGACTTAACAGAGAGCAAAGGTCGCTCACTGAAATCCATCGCTCTATTTATCTGCTGATTTTGGCAGGCTTATCGTAGAACCAGCAGAATGGATTCAATCTGCTTTTGCACATACACTTTTAGAAATTATTGAAATAAATTTTATTAAAAAACTATTTCATATTATTGTAGTGAAAATGCCGTCAAAATTGGTAACCTATAGGAAACCTGTGAGTTGCATTTTATGTATGTAGCGTTCTCTCTTAAATGTACTTCTGTGTTTACGATGTGCTTAATTCTAGTTGCATAAAACCTGTACAAGTGGGTCACTCAGCTCTTTATTTCTCCTTACAGTTTATTTGACTATAATTCAATAGAATTTATAAATGGAAAAGTATTTGAAACCTGCCAGATTTGACACCGAACCCAATAATAATAATTTAACCTTGTACTGGACACATTGGCTTAAGACTTTTGAATTATTCTTCTTCAATGGAAGCCAAAGAAGAGAACAAAGTGGGATTATTGGTGAATTTTATATCTGCGGAAGTTTAGAACGATTTTAGCAAGGCTGAATTCCTCTCTTATTCGTCAGCGGCTTCTGAAAAATACAACTCTCACTCTATCAGATGCTTTTAGCAAGCTCGAGCGTTAGAGGCTGCACAGATTCATTCGGAGGGCTATTTCAGAAACTTCTCTCAACTAAATGCTGTCGCTTTGAAAACGAATCAGTCAGGCCAGGGGACGTGGTGGCTGCTTTGGGATCTAACTCTTTGAAGAGATGCATCTTCTGCGGGTCCCAAAAATTCACCCTCGGATGTCCTGCTAGAAACTGTGGTTGCCATTCTTATGGCAAAAGAGGCCACTATTTAAAGGTTTGCCGGTCTTCTAAGACCAGATCTGTAAACGCATCTGAAGCTATTGCGTCTATTACAGCTTCGTCACTATCATTGCGGTAGTTCCTGTTAAGATCAACGGAATTCCAGCGGAGGCTCTAATAGATTCGGGGAGTACCGAAAGTTACATTAGCGAGGAAATGATCACGCGCCACAAAATCAAATGCGTTCATTTCTATAATAAAGTTGGCATACACAAAACATTTCCAGACTATTAATAAGTGCTATTATATTCAGTTGGATTTAGAAGAGCACAGTTACAAAATGCCAGACTTTTGCCCTGACCTAAGCGCTGACATTGTTTTGGGTCATGAGCTTTTGAAACAGCACTCCAGGATAGAGGTAGTTTTTGGAGGCTCCAAACCTTCCCTCAATATCTGTGGCTTACTGTGTGCCAATGTACCTCCTGCAAACTTATTTTTAAATTTAACCCGTAATTGTCACCCAATAGCTGTCAAATCTCGTCGGCATTGCAAAGAAGATGAAGCGTTCTTCCAGTCAGAAATAGAAAGACTATCGTTGGCTGGCATAATAGAGCGAAGCAGTTCCCCTTGGCGCGCGCAGGTTCTTGTAACGTGCAGCACAGGTCACAAAAAGCGTCTTGTGATTTTTCTCAGACTATAAATAGATTCACACTCCTCGATGCGTACGCGATACCTAGCATAGAAACTACTGTGGCAAAAATTTCTAACTACTCAGTCTTCAGACTATAGATCTCAGAAGCGCTTATCATGAGGTTGCAATTCCTGAGGAAGATAAGAAGTTCACCGCCTTCAAGGCGGCAGGGAGACTTTATCATTTTACCAGGATACCAGTCGATAAGAAGAATGTGGCGGCTTTTCAAAGAGTAATTAACTCGATAATGGGAAGTGAGACTCTAAAAGGCACCTCTACTTATCTGGATGATATAACTATCTGTGGCAAGACCAGGAAGACCAATATAAAAATCTAGAAAGGTTCAGGTCAGCTGCAAAGAAGTACAACCTAACATTAAATAAAGATAAATGCAGATTTTCTCAGAAATCTATAAACGTCTTGGGATATACCATCAATCAGTAACTGAATGGTGAAAGGATCACCACCGCATTAGGCCGATATTAGAATACCCTCCTCCACGAGATATGCTATCTTTGCGAAGAACCTTAGGTTATTCTTTTACTATTCTAAATGGATACCTAAAATCTCTGAGAAAGTAAACTCTCTAGTTCACAACAAACAGTTTCCTTTACCACCGAACCTTGTGCCAGATTTTGAAAGAATCAAGGAAAATTTGACAAACTCTACATTAACAGCTATTAAAGATAATGTTCCCTTTATGGTTGAGACTGATGTATCAAATCATGATACACCTGCGAGCAAAGACTTCTGCGGTAGAGAGGGATACATAGGGAAGCATATGCCATCGTTGAAGCACTAAAGAAATGGAGACACTATCTGATCGGAAGGCATTTTACGCTAATTACCGATCAGAAATCATTCAATTTATGTTCGATCACAAACAGAAAGGCAAGATAAAAAATGAGAAGATACTTCGCTGGCGGTTGGAACTAGCTCCATATTCATATAATACTATCTACCGGTTACGCAAAGAAAATACAGCTGCCGACGCACTATCTAGGATCTGCACTGGTCACTCATTACTCTGATGGCTGGTGAACCTACATAATTCTTTATGCCATCCGGGGTTCACTCGTACGTATCACTTTGTAAAAAGGAAGAATCTACCACATTGGCTGAAGAAGTGCGGCGAATGACAGCTTCTTGCAAAATATGCTGTGAGGTAACACCTTTGTTCTTTACAAACTTTGCTTTTAAAGAACCTTTGTTCATTAAGTAAAAATCGTTACTTCTTAACAATTGTTGACGAGTATTCTAGGTTTCCATTCGCATACCCTGCTCGGATGTGTCCGCTTCTATAGTCATCAGAGGCCTTAATGGCCTAATTTATATGTTTGGACTACCTTCATATATTCATTCTGATTGGGCAGCAGGTTTATATCGGAAGAATTGAGGTCTTACCCGCACTCCCTAGGCGTAGCGACCAGCTTCTCCCCGTACAAACCCGCACAAACCTCAAGGAAATGGACAAGTTGAGATGTACAACGGAATAATATGGAAAAGCATAACTCTCGCACTGCGAACGAAGCAGCTACCTACTAGCCAATGGGAATCGGTGCTACCAGAATGCCTGCATTCGATTAGATCTCTACTCTGCACTGCCACCAATGCTACACCACATGTGAGAGGATGTTTCAATCCCCAAGCGGTAACACCTTACCTAAGTGGTAGATGTATCCTGGACGAATACTCTTGAAAAAACATGTCCGGCAAAGCAAATACGAGCCCTTGGTGGAGGAAGCTAAGCGAGGGTACAGTTATTAGACGGTCGGCAGGCTACCGTGTCCACTTGACATTTAGTTCCTTGTAGTGAGCCGCTTGAGTTACCCTGAAGAATTTTGATATTCCTCGAAAGACATCCCTCATAGAAGACATCCCACCAAACCGATCTGGGCTAGAAGACAGCCTGAGGCGCCATCCGGAACTACCTCAACAGCTGACTACGCAGCTCCCACAGACGATAAAACTCCTGGTGATAGGCCCGCTGCACCTTCTCTCAGACGTTCTACCCGTGACCGGCAAAGTCCTACTCAACTCGCCGATTACGTTCGCTAGTCGGGGAGAATGTGGTGAAAATGCCGCCAAAATTGGTAACCCACAGGTAACCTGTGGGTTGCATTATGTATGTAGCGTTCTCTCTTAAATGTACTTCTGTGTTTACGATGTGCTTAATTCTAGTTACATAAAACCTGTATAAGTGGGTCTCTCTGCTCTTTATTTCTCCTTACAATTATATAATTAAATATCTTTATATATACTAAATTCAACAAGCTTAAAAAGAAAATGAAAATAAGGTTGATAAAATCGAGACAACTGAAAAAATAATCAATAAAATGATAAAAGCATTGAATAAAATTCTCTTGTAATACGCAGTCCAAATCGCAAGTTTAAATTTTCTGAATTTTTCAGTTTTGAGTAACAATATTGATTTACAACAAATAATCCCAGCGAACAAAAGGAATTCGAATTCGGGAAGCAAAATATACTTTCGAATAGAGCTCAATTAAGTAAGTGGGCTTGCTACCTCTTCAGGGATCTTGGCCTAAACAATATCCCATCTTAACAATGCGAGCAATACTGACACTGACCGGAAATTTTCAAAAGAATGCACATGTGGTTGGTATCTGCAATTAGTTGGATTTACCATATCCACAAGCAAACTCTAGCTCATCGACATTAACTCGCTCACATTTTCAGATTGTACATTTAAAAGACGACTACAATCTATGTACAAACATTGGAGCAATAATAAATCGTATAGATCGCACTGGTTCTGGCTTTATAGTCACTTCATCTGCTTTACTTCTTCATTGTTACATTTTGTTAATGCCAAAAAACTAAAAATAAAATTAGTGAAGATAATATTTCCCATCCACATATTCATCAATATGTAATATTGGATATTACAAAAAAAGAATGATTAAAAGATGGCAAAGTTTATGGAAAAAAGGAATTTGAATTATGCAGACGTGAAATCCATACAACTTTTTTGCAATGTATTTATTTCACTTATCATTAATGGATGTGCATTCCTGTCAGATTTTCAAACTGGGTTTCTAGAAAAAAACAAAAATATTTTTAGTGAAGGGTCTATAATACTTATAAACATAACTAAAAATGAAAAATTAGTAAATGTTCAACTTATATACCATCAGGGCAAGTATCTTGCATGTTTCAATCAAAATCAATTTTCCGAAAGTTTACTAAAGATTTTTGGTTTGGTTTTTCGCGATTTTTCTTAAAAACAGCTTCCACAGTTTTCTTTTTCCTTGACTTTTTATCTCTTTTATTTGATATATTTAATTTTATTCTAGAAGGATGGGACACTATATATTCCTAATCGTGCCATTTCATCTAGTCTGCTATTCCATCACCTTCTAATACCAGAGACAATTAACATTAGTTCAAATTTGAAGAAAATTAGTCAATTGGAAATAATGTATCTAGGAAAAGAAAGTTCTCTGATTGTTTCACATCAATATTATAGACTTATTTCGTTTTTCTATATTGTATAAAAATAAAGATTAATGATCTCTAAAAATGTAGTATCAAATGAAATTAATGGAAGTTTAATATAGATAGGTGAACAATTTTATCTTTGAAAACTTTACAAAGAAAGTTATTTTAATTTTTCTTTTATGTATGTTTTTGTTTTACTTTCTTTTACATTTGTAAACTAATTTATAAATATGAAGTAGGTTAATATATATTTTTTTTTGTCAAAATAACATGTGATGAGTTAATGTTTCACAAATTTCTACATTTTAAATAATAAATGGATTTCAAATATCTACATGTTCCAAAAGTTTCATTAGTGTATTCGTAAGGTTGATGGATTTGTAATAAGAAATGACACTATGCACAAAAATAGCTAATTCATTTAATATATGTAACTTCTATAAACTTTCCCATAAAAGAACATTTTGGTCCAATATTTCAAACATTTTTAGTAATCCCAATGAAGAAAAATGTGGTCCGAAATTGGAGTGTTCAAGCAAAATTCAAACCAAAGGAATGTGTATGCCAATTTATGGCCTCGGTACTTGGCAGGTAAATTTAAATTATAGTATTAAACAATTGTAAAAGTAAAGAACATCAAACTTTCTTTTTGGGTTTAATATTCTTTTTTCTTCCCCTCTCAGTCGGTTGTTCTAGTTGAAATGTGCAAACTATTAAGATTAGATTTAGTTTTTTCTAATTATAATACTAATTGCAGCTTCATCCTTGCCAAGTAGAGTCAGTTTTAAGGTTTGCTTTAGACATTGGAATCAGACATATTGATACAGCCCATTGCTATGGAAATGAAGAAGCTATTGGTTGTACATTGGAAGCATTATTTTCTTGTGGAAAATATCAAAGAGACGAACTATTCATTTCCTCCAAGGTTTGATAAATTATAATTAAACTAATAATAGTGAAAAACAAAATTGTTATTTAAGAAATAAGAACTATTTTTTTTTTTTTATTAAAATGAAATTTAACTTTTTTGAAGATGGTTTTTAATTTAAATTTTTATTCAGTGTAAAATACTGTGTTTATTCTAGAATACTGATATTAGAAAATTTTTCGAATGAATTATTTGTTTTTAGGGAAGGGATTAGCTCAGTGGTAGCGCGTTTGACTCTCACGCGGAGGTCACGGGTTCGAGTCCAGCGCTGTCCCTTAGTTTTTTCTTGCTAGGACCCTCTACAGCTCATTGTTCGGTGAGGATAGTGTGTCTGTAGCGAGATAACTCTGTCCGAAGGCCAGCAGTGCACTGAAGGCTCCGGGTCCCAATAACTTTAGATATTGACGGGCCTTAAATTAAAAAAAAAAATCATGAGGTTTGCTTTAAATTCGGACTACTGTTCGATTCCATGAAGGATGCATACTTTTAACGTTTGGTTTTGAATCATAGAGTGAAAAGACAAACTATGTATGAGGTTTCTGCGGAAGTTGTAATTTTATTTTACAACAGCACTTGCAATAATGACCTCACAGTGAGTAGAACAAAATTATATAAATTTAAATTTTAATCTATTTAGTGTTCTATTTTTATCAGAGGACAACTCAGAGGCGTATGATAACCATCTTTTACTGCTGCAGAAGTGATTTCGAAGGATAAAGAAAACTCTAAATATGTCAGGAAGTAATTAATTTCAAGGGATATTGGCATCCTGAAGGGCGAAACAGTTTACGGCTAATTACATAGACGTTCAGAACAATTAGTGCCCTGCAGAGGTAGTTGACACAGTGGTCAAAAAGTATTCATACACGTGTAATTTTCAATTTACATTTATTTATAATTATTTAACGGACATAATTTCGTCATATTTTTAAGTATAGTTTAATAATACATTCTAACCAACAAATAAACTTTTCTGGAGAAATAACAATGCTAAATTCCAAAAAACTTGAAAATAAACGCAAAAAAGTATACATACAGCTCATATAAACAACTTTAAAATTTTTTGTTAATATTTTGTGTAAAGTCCTTTTGCTTTTATAACGGTATTTACTCTCCTAGGCAGAGTCCATAAGATTAGAAGTAACTTCCGGAACTATTTCTTCCCAGGCACTCTTTAAATTGAAAATTAGTTCCTTTCGAGAGAAACATTTCTTTTTTCTAATTTTCTTCTCCAAAATCGATCATAAGTTTTCAATCGGATTCAACTCCAGGGATTGTAGAGGAGTTTTTAATTGGCGAGGTGCATTGTACAACAACCATTCCCTCGTTTTCCGGACTATATGCTTGGGGTCGTTGTCCTGCTGGAACTAAAAATTGCCCCTGATCCCAAGTTTTCGCACACTTTTCAAATTACCGCGCAAAATGTTATGTAGCCATCTGCATTTAAAATGCCATCGATAATCACTAGCTCTCCCACTCTACTGTAACTCATGCAGCCCCACATCATCACATTTCCTCCCCCGTGCTTCACAGTTGGTACAATATTTTTGAGATCAAGCTCTTTATTCGGCTTGCGCCACACAAACTGTCGTCCATCAGAACCAAAATATTGTACTTATTTTCATCAATGAATAAAACGTTATCCAAAATTCGTGTGACTTATTTATAAGACCTTTTGCGAATACCAACCGCAGCTTCCTGATCTTTTTACTAATAAAAGGTTTTTTTCTAGGTGCTCTAACTCTAAATCCAGTTTCATGGAGATAGTTCCTTTCGGGCTGTGATGTTCATTCTATCCTGTTGCTGATGCAAGGTCTTCCGCCAACTCTCGTGCGCTTGTAGTAGGCTTTTTTGTAACATTCCTTTTATTGAAATGGGCATTTCTTGTGGTTAACAGCCTCATTTGATCTGTGCGGGCCTTATTTTCTAGCGAACTGGCTTTAAACTTTTTAATTATGTAATGTACAGTAGAATGTGATAATTTGAGCTGCCGTCCAATGTTCCTTTATGATAAACCACTCTGAAATAAACGAATTATTTCATTTTTACAAAACGACGGTAATTCTTTTGATTTGTGACCCATTTCGAACGAAAGCACGAATAAAACTGTTTCAATACTAATATCTAAGAAGTTGTTTACCATTAAGGATTATTCATTTATTAAAAATTTTGATCTGTGAACAAAGTACAAAAACACCTTTACTGTATGAATACTTTTTTGCTTCAATTTTCATGTTTATTACAATTTATTTTTGTAGTATTAAGACCAAGTTAGTTTGAAGTACACTTCATTGTACTTACACTATAAAAGAACTTCGATGCTATGAAAGTTTCGATACTATAAAAGAACTTAAGGCAAAAGTTCATTAAAATTTAAAAAATATTGTAAAAGTATGAATACTTTTGATTCACTGTATAAATACTTTTTTTGACCACGGTATGTTGAACTGCTTGGATTTAGCATATTCATAGGGAAAACCCTAGCTTATCACAACCATGCAACCTCCATTTGCATTACTTTGTTTGGTATATTGGATTTAAAAACTTATACAAAATATGATTGTTGAAATTAAATGACAAAAAGTCCCGGTATATATGATCAAACACTTTATTATACAGTATAAGCGAGCTTTCAACCGGACCGAGGTCATTCTCGGTTTGAGAGTTACTAGGATATTTGTAAATTTCGTCAGAATGGACAAACCGAATTATCTAACGCTTTACTGAAGTTTTCCCAATAATGTCCGCGATTTCTTTTAAACTTGGTATATTAAATTAAAAAAGGATCTAGAATTATTCATTGAAATAATTAATAGCATCTTCTTCTTCAAAGTCGCTACATCAGGATCTTGGCTTCCGGATTTTCGGGAGTTTAGAGGGGCGTTTATTACGGGTAATTAAGCAAGTTGCAAAAATACCAAATGAAGAAAAGAGGTCAACCGGATGTACTATTTACTGTGTGTATTTTTCAGTTTTACCCAATTTTTCCGAAAAAGATGCAATGGTTTTCATTCAGCATGCTATAACAAAGTTACATCTAGAGATTTGGCACTTTTATTTGAAACATTTTTTTCCAGTTGATATTTCTTTTAAGGGTGGTTGGGGAACAGCTACGATGTTAGTTCTATATCTACAAAGTACCATTGCTATGTAACGTCGTTTCACCAGATATATATTATACAATTAAGTACTAGGTATAAATTCCAAATTTCTTATTAGAACTGTAAGAACAACAGTCCTTTCAGTATTTCACATCAAATTTTTATGAGAGTTGTTTCTAGGTGACAGTTACGGATAATGGTTTATATTTCAATATAAAATAATTAACAATTGGATGAATTTATATAATTTATACCAGATCTATATTGACAAAATTCAGTCCGGATAGAGAACTTGTTGAATGGCACTTTTTTCCAAAAAAATAGTTATCTCATCAATGAATTCGTTATTGCATTAACAAGTTCTTGTAATAAATGGGCATAATCCTTAAAAAGCTAGCTGGAAGTTAATGGGCCTTGAAAATATTTGCCAAAATTAATTTTATTTTAATAAAAAACTCACAGAATTTCATTAAACATTAAAAACACATAATGGGCAAAGGATCACAGGAAACAAAAAACATATTATTCAAATTACTGTCTATTTCCTACTACTTTTTGGACAATTGTTCTATGTTTGAAATAATCTTCGACATTTGAATCCTCCTGGAATTGTGGCATCGCACCTCGTTTGTTTGTATGTAAATAGCATGAACATCTTAACAATACTCACAGCTTTTTTTTTACAGCTTTTAATACAGTTATGTATAAAATTACAAATTTTCTTTAAACTTCAAATTTTACATTTGTCTTAGCATTAAATGTAGAGATAGAGGGCGATAAGTACCACCCAAGAGCTGGAAGATCGCTGATTGCAATGTACTCCAGAAGACAGCTCAACTGACATTGAACCAACCTCACATAACATTTGAAATTTAACATCGAAAATTCCGCAGAACTACCTTAAATCATTTTTGTTTCTTGCAGGAAAATTGTTGCAATTTGAATTCCAAGTTTAAAGAAAAACTTTATAATCAGTTTCGAGAAAATTAAAAAAAAAAAAACTTAAAAAGTTATTCTGTAAAGTCGCACTTCTGGCCAACCTATTTTTTTCAAATTTGTGATTCTAGCAGTAACGCTAACTTATATTAATATTATATAGAAAACAGTACTGTACATGTATTGTATTGGTCATTTACAGAAAGCTAAATGTTACTGTTCGCTCTGAACTCCAAATTTGCACTTCCGGTTAGCCAATTTTCCACAAAACTGGAATTCTAACAGTGCTCCAAATGAATATTAATACTATATAGGTGGTAGGACCATACATTGAGTTTAGGAAAAAACTTTACTATTTCCCTAGAACTTCTCAATCTAAGAAAATGTTTTAAATAAAAGTGATAGGTATTTATTTGTGGGTAGATAGTATAGGAGTTTAAAGAAAATCGTTGGAGCCATTTTCGAGATTCCCGAAAAACTAGACTATTCATCAAAGTGGCACCTCTGGTTGATAGATTTTGCTAGAGGACAGTACCTATACGGAATACCAGTTTGACCTTCCTGCAATTTTTCGTTTTTGAGATATTATGTTCGCACATACAAACATACACACACACACACACACACACACACACACACACACACACACACACACCCATATATATATATATATATATACTAGGGGCTCACGCCCAACTCCTCACCCATCTTAACATTCTCAAGAAAATTCTGTGTCAAATGGTGCAAACTGGCAAATAATCTGACCAGCAGAATTTTTCACTATTAAGGCATTTCACGGGGGTTTGGCTCCCTGAGCCTCTCAGGAAGTTGCCGATGCGCGGTATTGCATGACTCAATTGTTCAATATTAATTTTTTTTGCAATCATTTCATTTAGCCATGTTTAGAATCTTTATCATGGTTACTATAAATGCTATTTAATAATTGTCTAAAACTGGATTGGAATGTGGACTAACAATCCTTAGCATACATCATTTTAAAGAACCCTTGAAAAGCAGGTATTCTCCTCCGGGGAAGCCAAAACAGCTACCACCCATCATTTTCAAGATATTTAGGAAAAAAGAAATGTAACAGATCTAAATTTCTTAGTTTCTCTGTTAATAAGTATACAATTGATCAAGTTCGAGCGTCAGGGATTAATTTTATTTGCACATACGCACATATATATTACATGAATATAATTCAGAAAACTCTTCACCCCTCCTACCATTACTCAAGAAAAATCTGTGTCAAATGATGCAAACCGTTTGAAATTCCGTCAAGCAGAATTTGCAAGAAAAACGCCTTTCACGGCAGCTCCCCCACCCTTGGTGTTCAACCTCTCTCCCCTCTTAATATTCTCAAGAAAATTCTGGTACAAATTATGCAAGCCGCTTGAAAATCCGTCTACACGAATTTGCCATATTACCAAAAAAAATAGAAAAAAAGTGACCAAAATCGTGACTGTTAACGGAACAAAAATTTGTTTGCTTTTATATATATATAAAATATATATATATATATTCTATTAACTAAAACCTTTTTTCATACTCTGGGGACCTCAAAACATGTGTTTTCGGTGAAAACTCAATTTTGAAAATTTTACCTGATCGCATATACAAGGAGTAAGAGGAAGTAACAATCAAGTACCTATTATGGTAAGCAAGAAATTCAAACTTGATATTTCGTGTGTGGATATCACCAGAGGACCCGATTTTCTTTAACAAAAGCTCCAATGATTTTCTGTGTGAGAAGCAAATAAGAAATACTTCTCATAAGAGCATACAGAATCAATAGAAATTTAATTAAAATATTTTCTAAATGTTTAATTATATATTCATCAATAATTCGATTATCAAATTGGAAAGTTTTTTGTTTTTTTATCCAACGCCCTTGTCGTTGGCCTTCTCAGCCATTCGACTCCTCGCATTCCAGTACATGTGGCTTGATTCTGCAGAGACGATTTTTGTAGGCCTCTTCTCACGTTCTGCAGCGCCGTACATGTAAGGACTAAGTGGTACGTATCCGAGAGCAAGCTTAATCGCAGTCACTTCATCATCAAAATTGGAGGTCAGCCTGCCAACGGGTACGGAAAGCTGAAATGTATGACAGTAAACACCAGCACCCGCATACACGAAGCACTGGCGGCCGAACCATCTTGTAAACGTGAGTCCATTCCGAGAAAGGGTACCAAACCTGAGTAGTTTCCATTGCATTAGATTTCATGTTCAAAGGCGGAGTCACATCTTTACTAACCTCTTCAATCAGCTGTATTCTGTATGAGAGGAGCCGTCTAAAAATCCAATTGGAATTACTACGAAGCAATAGAACATTGCTCATACCAACTGGGCTCTGAGTTCCTTGACCCTATGTGTAAAGCTGTCTTGCGTTTTTGAACTTTTCACAACTTCTTTGCCCTGTGTACAATATTCAACACCAGATTTTTTCATAAAGTACGACTGCGGCCTCAGAAACTCTGATATGCAGGGGTTCCATTGTGTCTGCGCTTCCATAGCAGCTATCGGCATAGAACGGGGACCCTAGTTATCACTCGTAGGGCTGTAACCTAGGCTTCACCACCATACTCTAACACAGGACGAACATAGGACTTGTAGATGAGGGCTAAGAATCCTGAGTGGCACCCCATTTCATTCTAATAATTCTCTTCATAAACCTATTCGCCTCTCCCCTTTAACAGTTAATTCAGCAACTGTTTGCCCAATTCAGTTTATTATCGAGGCAACTCCAAGGTAAACGGCTGCATTTGTCCGGGATAGATCCATGTTGCGATATTGTCCTTTCGTGAAAAGGGAAAAAATCTGAAAGACACTCTTGCTAGTATTATCTTCTATTTCATTCTTATCCGTCCATTCCCTAGTATCTGTAAGGGCTGACTGAGGCATGCCTCTAACGCAGGAATCTTGCTGCTGGTTGCCCATATTACCAATTCATCAAAGTACAATAGCACATTGACCCCAGTAGGGCCTCAATCATCGGTACAATGTCATTGATCATGTTGTTGAAGAGGTAGGGCTAAGCACAGAGTCATGAGGGAGATTTCCCTTTCTTCAAGAGAGGCTCAATCTCTGCCTTTCTCCACGCAGGAATTCTTTTACACCACACTACATTAAAAAATACCAGCAGTACCTCTTTGGCTTTACATCAAAGATGTACCAGAAATTATGGAAAAATAGAGTCTGGACCAGCACTTTTCCCCGATTTAAGAAGATTCAACGAATTATGTAACTCGGACATGGTGATGGGGCTATTGAAATGATCTTGTGTCGTCTCCGCATTACAAAACTTAGGAAGCTTGACATGTGGCTTGATGTTCTCTTTTCTTACTAAGAAGTTACTTATTTTAGCGAAATGCTTGCAGAAAGCACGGGTAGCATCTCGGTCATCTATAATTACCTTGCGTCCGCTAATGATAGGTTGCTTCTTCTTCTTTTCATTTTCATTATTCAATTGAGAAAGGAACTTATGAGCTCTAGGTCCATCCTTACGGAAATCTAACTGACCAATAAAGGATCGATATCTATTTCTCTTGGAATGGATGATTTCTCTCCGAAATGTTGCTGCTCTTTGTTTATACTCGAATAGATGACATCGTCTTCCGGTTTACTCAGCAGTGGACCTGGCTGAGTCCCTCTCTTCTTTAAGCGTAATAAATCACTCCAGAAAAGTCGATACTTTGGCACTTGTCCTCTGGGCACGTTCTAAGAGCACAACTCAGGATAGCTTCCTTCAACCTATGAAAAGATTGATCAGTATCATTGTTCATTAAATAATTGGTGATGACTAAGTCGGTATCAGCAGCATATTCTTTCCACTTTCCAGCTTTCTTTTTGACGCTAGATTAAATTGGAAAGTAAGGGCTCTATTCCGCACAGGGCCCTATTTTTATCTAATATTTAATAGTGTTCAAGATGGATAAGTTCCACGTTCAATTTTATTAATTCATTTACCGTAAAAATCAATAAATATCCACATTACACAAAGACAATGTTCAATTCCAAAGCTTAAAACCATTAATTCATTTACCGTAAAAATAATAAATATCCACATTACACAAAGACAATGTTCAATTCCAAAGCTTAAAACCATATCGAATTTAAAACCTGAAAAACAGAAGTACTCCAACTTATTTTATTTATAGAGATTACCATCAAGGAAGGTTTTACATTTATTCAACTCTCTCAATGGAAATACATATATTCGGCCATTTCCGTAAACATTCGGCTTTATTTTTTCCATTTTATTTACTCCAGTGTTCTAATCGTAACCCCAGGGAAATGACACATTCAGGTTAAGAACCTAATTCGTTACAGCCTCTCATACAGCTCTGGCGCCTCCTAAAGATGTAATATTTTTTTTTTCTAATAAAGAATAGCTAGGTTTGGCCGTTGTTAATTAAACAAGCAAAATTTTGGTTGGCTGGGGCCAAAGAAAACATCTACCGAATCACTCACGCGACTTTCTCTTACTGCAGTTTATACAGAATTGTATGACAAATTCTCTTCAAACTTATAATTTTTACTAAATACTTATTTCTCTTCAATTTTATATCAATGGGAAAGTGTAAATTTAATATAATGACTTTTTTAAGGCAAGCATAATCTTACATCCTGAACTTCTTGAAAAGAACGTTCTAGGGAATAAAGTTTCAAACACAAGTGATGTCTCTGTATGCCTACCAAATTTAAAGAAATCCTTCTGTGTTTTTATCGTGAAAAATGCAGAAAAATGAAAAAACTGTTCACTAAAAACATACTTCCGGTCAACCATTTTCTTCATCCTCGGAATTTCGGCAACATACCTATTTAATTCTAGTTAATATTATTTAGATGATAGAATTGCATATTTGACAAAAACCAACTGTCGGATTGCCCTGCCCGCAAGGGGTATCTGATGCATGCAATTACTTGGGGAATAGCGACCCCACGGGTTATCACAGCTCAGTACTTCATGCACTTCGTCAGAACAGTGCACAATACACTTGAACTACATACACTCTACACTTTACAGACAAGGACAAACGCAGTACACAAACTAGGATCTCTAGTTAAATGGCCAAGGGAAAAGGAAGGAATTAGCTCAGTGGTAGCACGCTGGACTAGCAACGCGGAGGTCCCGGGTTGGAATCGTGCTTGCTGCCGTTAGATTTTCTCTTCCTAGAGCCTCTACAACTCACTGTACGGTGATGAGCATTGTTGTCTGTAGCTATAGAACACTGCTTGGAGGCCGCAGTGCACTGAGAAGGCGCCGGGGGACACAATAGATCTTTCAGGTCGCCGTGCGATAATCCCCTACAACAATCTACATCTATTGTCGGATCTCATGGTGATACCTAAACGGAATATCAAGTTTGAAGTTGCTGCGATTTTACATTTTTGATCTATGCTGTTCACATACATACGTACCCATAAACACCATTTTCTAAAAACTACTTTCTTGAACTTACGAGACCTCAAAACGTGTACATCCGGTGAAAAGTCAATACCGAAAATTTGACACGATTACAATACTTCCTCTTACTAGGAGTTCTTACTCTTTAAAAAGTTTTTTCTTTGGCTCCAGCTAATCCCAACATTTTGCTTATTACTTTCTCAGGAATTTGAACTTTCACAGGCTCCGAGCCCCCCACTTTTTTTTTCTAAACACCATAAGAATTTAAAAAACAATACAATCATGCAAAAATGAAAAATACAGAAAGTCAGGCTAGAAAATCAAACCTGATATTACGGTCTTGAATCACCTGGGGGATCTGGTTTTCTTTAATAAAGGTTCCAATGATTTTCTTGGTGTACTAACTTCCTTATATGTAAGACCTGTCATTTTTATTTGAAATCTTTTTCCAGGAAAATTTAGTTTACTCAACTGTAAATTAATTGCGATTAACACAATTTCTCTTTAAACATATCTAACTTGAGATACATGCTTATCATTTTTCCTCGAATTCAAACTTTCTTTTTTTAATCTAAATTCTTTGGATTTTTGATAGAGAAATAAGTTTATTTCGAAGCATTAATTTTGGGTAAAAAAAAAAATGTAGATAAGTTTTTTCAAATGGATTGGTAACATGTATTTTCAAAAGGCTAAATTTTTTTTGGTCTTCACAGTTACCATTTTACGGAATGAATCCAGAACTTGTGAATCATTATGTATGCGAATCTCTGCGATGTCTGAACCTGGATTATTTTGATCTTTACATGATACATTTTCCGGTCGGCGTAGTTGAAGAATGTGGAATATACTGTCCAGATCCTCACACCAATCATATAGCCATTTGGAAGGTGAGAAGTGAATTTTTTTTATTTTCAATAAAATTGTATACTACTGAACTTAAAACATTGGAAAAGATAATTTACAACTTTTTTGTTAATTAATAAAAAAGAAAAAATAAAAACATAGGATTTGTTTACTATTTAACTGAAATTCTCAAAATGCTTTTATATGAGAGTTTCCAAAACAGCCAGCTTCTTTTTTGTGGTCAAACTGTATTTCATCAAGATGTATTTTATTACATTGGTAATAAAACATCAAGATGTCGGTATAGTGTACATTGGTGTTTATAAGCGAATGTATTCTGATGAGTTAGTGATCTCTTTTTAGTACCATAGCCTAGGGGTTACACCATTCGCAGAAACTTTGACAGTTATGGATGCCAGTTTTAAATGCTATTCACTAAAGAAGTGGTTAGTCTATTTTCTCCCTATTCGATTAGGCTTTGAATGGTGTTGGATTTCTTACCTGATTGTGGTAGTTGAACCGGTCGATGACCACAAAATAGAGCTGGCGGTTGATGAACAAAAAAAAAACTTTTGTTTTCCAGCTGATACCTTATTCTATTATGGTGATTTGCTTTAAAGACTGATTAGTTTCGTAACTTTTTACTATAGAAAACAGACAACGCAAGGATTTATTAATCCTATATTGGAAAAGAGGCAATGTTTACTACTGTTACCATTCAAAAGTTAAAGGAAGGTTATTTTCTAGTTAAAAGCGATGGATTGTAATGTCATGATCAGCCTACTAATCAAAATGCAAGATATACTTTTTTTTAAAAAAAAACCATCAGCAGTGCTGGTGAAAATATTTTATTAGCCAATAAGGGCTATGTTTTTATATTTAAATATAAATTTCCCTTTCCGTTAACTAAATCTCACATCTCATAAAATTTAATATCATCCTGAAAATTTACCACTTTTTTTCCAATGTGGTGTATATATCACTATACTCCATTCCCAGCACAACCAAACAAAATTCATGGTTAACGGCACAGGAGTTAGAAGAAGAAGTACATCAAGGCCGGATAAAAAGTCTTGGACTATCAAATTTCAACATACGCCAATTGATCAACATACAAGGATGTGCACTGATTCCACCGGCAGCACTTCAATTGGAATTGCATCCCTATTGTCAACAGAGAGAGCTCAGGGAATATTGCGCTTTGCAAGGCATTGGCGTATCAGCGTATGCACCATTAGGTTCACCAGGATTAGAAACCTATATTGCTGAACACCAACTCTGCTCGAACAAGTATACCATTTTTTTTATATTCCTTTATTACATTTATAACGCAAGCAATTTTTATTGCTATCCGTTTTAATTTCTCTTACTCCTAGTAAGAAGAAGTATTGCGATAGTGCCGGATTTTTGAAATTCAGTTTTGGGATCTCCTGACTACGAAAAAAATGTTTTTAGCGAATGGTCTGCATGTGTCTGCGTCTTCACAGAATATTTCAAAACCTCAGGAAGTTCAAAATTAACATTCCGTTTAGGCACTACTACTTACCACATTTCGGCAAAATCCATGAACCGGAAGGGCGACTTTACTGAATGTTTTTTTTTCAGTTTTTCGAGATTTTCTCGAAAATAACTAACGTTTTCTTCGGAATGCTTGCTACATAGATAAAAAGTATCACTTTTATTTGAAACATTAAAAAAAAAATTGGAGGTTGGTCAGTTAGTTTAAATTTAAATTTGTACATGCTTTCTCGGGTTTAACATAGAGCGCTCCACATCAGGCCGCTCAGATATATAATTACATCCCCACCACCTTCATGGCTAGCCCACTTGAACAATGTAAGGTTGCAATTTTAAAGAAAATTTCTCAGTTAAATTGTATTAATTAGAGTAAGAGAAAGTCGTGTGAGTATTTCACACATTTTTTTTCTGCATGGTGTAAAGTACTCACACGACTTGCTTTTTCTGTATTTATAATAATTCTAATAAGCAAATTTTCTTTAAACTTGAATTTTTATAAACTTTTCGCTGGCCATAGAACTAACCATTGGTCAGCTACAGTATTTAAGAACTGTGTCGGAATGTATCATTTAGGATTTTTACCTAAATCTGAATATACTATATGGTAACACCTGTTACGTCTTAAGAAAAGCCTCTGGCTGCTCCGACAAATTCAGTGGAGACGGGTCGGATCCAGATAAAAGAGAAAAGGCAAATGCTCGGTTCCCAACAAGTTTATTTTTAGAAAACACACAAAAAAAACCTGTACAAAACACAAACAATTAAAAGTGAACAAATTCAGTAATTATTATTATTTTTATAAAATATAATTGTGATACTTTATGATAAAATACAATAGAAATAATTATGTGATGAATTAAGAAAAATTACTAATTATATGAAGACCAACACTCACCCCTGCTGGTTTAAATTATAGTTCAAAATAGAACTGTGAGTCTTATTATTATTATTTTTTGTTTCACATCTAAACTTCAAAACTACCAGATGATTTAATTAATAGCTTTTATTATTAACCAGGTGATTTTATTTTACCTTTTATTTACAATTTTTATTTATTTATTTATTTATTTACAATCAAAATATATGGAGCAGCTCACTAGAACTTTACACATTGTGGTTAACAAAAAAAAATTTAGAGGTCTTGATAAAGACGGGGTTTCAGCCTTCTTGATGAGGTAGGCTCGCGCCTATGTGGTAGTGTGATGTTGTTGGTAATGTGTTGTGTTAAGAAGAAGCTGTCTGTTAATTTGGTTATGTATGTGTGTATGTCTACAATATCGAGTTCTCTATGTATTTGGGTGTCCCTGATAAACCAGGGTGCGTTTAGTGCTGTTCGTAGAACTTTGTTCTGAAATGTCTGTAATCGTTTCGTCAGTGTGTTGCTTGCTGTGATTCAGACTGGGCAGGTATATGCCAGGAGAGGTCTGAGAAGCGTTTTATAGAGTAGTGGATGCAGGAGGTTTGAGTGGTATATTTCTGTTAATGAGTGGGTAGAGCTGTTTCAGTCGGGTTTATGCTTGTTGTAGTTTAGTGTTAATGTGTAGTCTCCAGGTGAGTCTTGTGTCCAGTATCAAGCCGAGATAGCGCCTTCTTGGTCCTTTTGTTTCCTTGGGACCTCTTGGTTGTTGATATGCAGCATGTGTGGTGTCAAGTGTTGTAAGAGTCTTTTGTAGATTAGTTTTTCTAGTATTTTAGAGAGAGAGCTTAAGAGGCTTATTGGGCGATAGCTATTAGGGTCAGAGTTTGGCTTTCCAGGCTTGTGAAAAACTACCACTATTGCGTTCTTCCACTTTTTGGGAAAGTATCCTAATCGCAGGCAAGCGCGGGTTTTGGGATTAGGTCGTCTCCGGGAGCCTTTTTATTGTGAAGTACTTTGATTATAGAGGATATTTCAGATGGTGAAGTAAAAGAGACAGGAAGTCCTGCTGTGCTGCTGTGAGGGGAAGTTGCTGCATTTCGCTGTTGTCGTAGTCGTCAGTGCCCTGGTCTGTCTGGTCAGTTTGTGTGAATTTGTTTTCAAGATGAATCGCTAGTAATTTGTGATTGATTGGAAACATATGATTTTTTTTTTTTTTTTAATTTAAGGCGCGTCAACATCTATGGTCATTAGCGCCCGGAGCCTTCTCAGTGCACTGCCGGCCTCCGGACAGTGTTCTCTCGCTACAGACAACACTGTCCATCACCGAACAGTGAGCTGTAGAGGCTCCTAGGAAGAAAAAATCTAAGGGGTAAGCAGTGGACTCGAACCCGGGACCTCCGCGTAGGAGTCCAACACGCTAACCACTGAGCTAATCCCTTCCCTAAAACTAACTTTTGAATTTAAATCCAAAGCATTAGTTATATCTTTGGTTCGCGGCTTTTTGTAAGTAATATGACTGCGGTACTCACCGTCTTCAAGGTTTTCTTCGTACTTGTCCATTTCTTCTGGGGCCCACAGCAACATGACGTCTCCTTTCTTTTTATTCATTTTGATGAGTGAGCTGGCCTTTTCTTGTCTTCTCCCTTTTTCAGGGATCGTTCGTTTCACAGTTAGTTTATTTTTCACTTTTATAAAGTTCTTAATTACCTTAATAAAAGTATTAAAATCACAGAGCAAAAACTTTAGAATTTCACTGTCACAGTGATCAGCTGACTCTCTTATTTCACCTTAAAATCATTTATATGTTTCCGGTTGGTTTCTTCTTCCGTCGAGAGACGCCGCTCTCTAGTGTAGTTGTCCAGTCTTTCCAGAGATGCCGCTGTCTCCCTCTCCTATTTACCTTTTCTTCTAACGCCTCTCCCCTTCCTAGGGAAGGGCGACCTGCGTGCAGAGTTGACCTCCTCGTTAGGGTGTGGCTTCAAATCTTGCGCATGCCGGTTTCCTAACCCACGCCCATCTGCATCCACGACCTCAAAGACCATCGGTGAAACCCGGCGTCGGATTCTTCCTGTTGGAACCTAGGCGCCAGTTTAGCGGAGTGTACCTAGCAGGACTTCCCAGTAGGTTCTCACCCAGACTTGCTGCCCCTCCCTCAAAGTCAACAGCCCGCCGCCGGAGATTGTATCTGCGAGCACTGGCCTCGTGAGCTTGATGTAGCCTCTCTCTGACATCTTTATGATAAGTCTTAGCCGATGTTGTCCCTTGGCGCCTGTTTCTCCCGCTTATCGCCGTCCACCCTGTATTCCAAGGCATGTGCCACTAGCTCCCGCCCGGAGTTTAAATAGGTAGAGGTATACCCCGTCGTTTCGTGCACTGCTATCCTGAGGGCGAAGCCATCTCTGCTAGATGGCAGTCCCATTTGCGGTGATTGTCCCCGACGTAGGCTGCCAGCATTGTTTTAAGAACTCTGTTGACCCGCTCTGTTGGGTTTGCTTGGGGAAGGTAAAGGGGTGTGAAGCGCTGTTCCACTCTAAACTTGGCAAGCTTATCTTGGAATAGTTTGCTTTTGTAAACAGTCCCATTGCCGCTCAGTAAGATTTGAGACAACCCGTATGTGAGGAAGACTCCCTCTTCAATATTCCGCGTGACTGCCGCGGAAGTAGCACTCCGTAGAGGAAACAACACTGTGTATTTAGTCCACCAACAGGAACCGGTTTTGGTTCGTTGATAATGGGAATGGTCCCATGAGGTCCGTACAAACGACCTGCCATAGCAATCTCGGAATCGCAGCTTGGCCCAAGAATCTTGCTGGGGTATTCTGTTCTGATTTGAGGGAGTTGCAGATGAGCAATTGTTGACAGATTTAGCGACATCCCGAACCATTCGTGGCCAGTAGACAGCCGCGTCACTCTCGTCATGGTTTTGAAGATGCCGAAGTGTCCTGCCTTTGGGTCGTCGTGACATTCTTTCAGAACGCTTTCTCTTCCCGCTTGAGGAACCACCATCTTCCACGTATTTCCGTTCTGGATAGGGTTCTTGTTAAGGGCCTTACGTTGGAGCCTGTCCGAAACAATCCTCCAGTTAGTAAATTCCTGGGGTCTCTCGCTAACCTTCTCCAGGATCGACCGGTACCAGCGGTCTTGTGTATCATCCTCGACTTTTGTCGGAGCGACCTGTGTATGGCCCTGGAGAGGGCGTCCACCGCTAAAATCTGCTTCCCTGTGGAGTGCTTGATTACGAAGTCGTAATTTTGTAGTCTCAGCGTCCACCGAGCAAGTCGTCCCTGCCTGTTCCTTAATTCGGTGCAACCACTGTAATGCTTCATGGTCTATGACAACCTTGAAGGCGCTGCCTTCTAAGTAGAGGGGTTTTGGGCAAGCTGGCACACCTTTTTGAGGGGCAACTTTCCCCTCACCCCGGCCCTCGTTGGTTACGGCCTTGACCCCACCCCTCCTCCCCATCCCCACCCCCATCCTTACCGTCAGTCAGCCACAATGGTCCTCTCGCTAGCTATAGTTTTCAACGTACACTTCTATCTTAACGTCCGCACTATCATAATTTTATTTCCGCTCAACCAACTCACAAAAAAATTAAATAATAGAAAAAAAAATGGCGGAGATGCATTCAACTGTCACACATAATAATAATAAAGAAATTCGCAAAAACATAAAACACAATATGGCAGAGTGATATCTAACTTTCACCACACAATCAAAATAATAATAATAAAAAGATTGACTTACCCCTTCCAGCTCCCAGCTGCTGCTGATATTAACACGACGCGCACTTACACACAACTGAACTGGATCTCGCAAAACAATCTGCTATTGTAACGTTTATCCCCACTCCTATGACGTCATTGCTAGATGGGGCATGCGCCCTGTATCTGCCGTTGCCTTATAGATTAGAAATATCGATTTTATTATATTGTATAACAAAACCACTGCCTTTGCAATATATTATTCGTGTGACGTCACAGCCAATAGCATTGCCACTGCCTTATTTATTACCACTGCCTTCTAGACAAATCCCATTCAGATAACGTCTCACAGCCTATAGTGTACCATTACCAATCGCAATGTATCAATTGCAAATATCGATTATTCATATGGATTAATATCGATTTTATGAATATAATTTATTAATAAAAAACAACACTATTACTTCTACCAGTTATTGCATCACCTTTTGAAATTAAACTTTGTACTAATAAAAAATATATATATCTATTCTGACCTTAATCACTTCGTATTCTTTTGTTTATTAAACTTTGTAATCAAAACAACATATATCTTGCCTGTCCGAACATGTTAGTTACTTATTAAGAAAAATGCAAAGAAACTACAATGAGTCATTCAGGAAATGGTTTATTAATACTTAATCCTATTATGTAAAAATAAAACTTTGCACTCATTACCTTTCTTGCCTGTTCAGACCTGTTACCACAGGTCTTCTTAGCATGTTTTGTAATACTTAATCGTATTATGAAAAAAATAAAACTTTGTAATCATTACCTTTCTTGCCTGCCCGAACATGTTACTACAGGTCTTCTTAGCATGCTTTGTATCCTAATGAGAAAAATGTAAGATATACAAATGACTCATCTAGGAAAAGTTTTATTTTATTAATTTCTAACATATCTTGCCTGCCCGGACATGTAACCACTTGTCATTGAACATAAACTTTGCCCTCATTAACATTATTATTCATTATAAAAGAAAAAAATCTTATCTTAATTCCTATTTATGATTTTTATTTATTAAACTTTGAACTCAAATGAACATATCTTGCCTGTTCGAGCATGTTACTCACGTTACAATATTTTAATCCTACTATGAAAAAATATTTGCATATACAATGAGTCATGAACACATGCCCAACTTTGCAAAAAGTTTATTATTTTTTAATTTCGAACAATGTTAATACTTAATCCTGTTAAGAAAATAAATGTATGTTTATACAATGATATACAATGTTAAGACTTAATCTTCTTAAGAGATATGGAGAATATTGCACACCACTAGAAGCTATCCCCACCCATTCTAGTGACGTCATTTTCTCAACCAATCAGAATGTAGCACTATATTGTCTTTCGATTATGCGCACTAGCTAATGGAATTGCGGCATTCACACGCTTAGCCAATAGGAACGCATTATTTACATGCAGCTTAATAATCATTATTTTTATCATAACCCAACTTTAACAAATCATAAAGAAAAAAGAGTTACTAACCCCATCCAACTGCCTGCTGCTCACATTTTAACACAACACACGCATTCCGAGATACTGACAAACTCCAGAGAAAACTGACCATCTATAACTTATTATTTTCCCTCTATGACGTCACAGCCATCTCATTGCAAGTTTAGTGTTCTAAATCTACTACGCATGTGCTGTACTATGTATGAGAATACTTTTTACTTATATAACAAATAGGATTTCTACCTTCTGCGCAAGTGCTTTTTGACATATATTACGCATGCACAACACTCAAGTTTTAGCCAATAGAACCTTTTTACAGGTGTTATAATCTGTGGAAGATATAAATTATACTAATCTAATGTGTGTTTATGTATCGATCGAGCATAATGATTACACATATCAATCTAGTATATCGATTATCATCGATTTATGAGAATACTTTTTACTTATTTATCCATCTTTATACAAACCAAAACCACTGTCCATTGTTTTATCAATTAAAATGATGACTCACCATGCAAGTTACAACAATTCTTGTCTATAAACAGCATACATATCCCCACCCCTCACATCACGCCACTCATGTTAGCCAATAGTATTTCGAATATAATAACAAAGAAAGAAATACTCTTTTAATATCTATGGTTATTATGAGTTACCATGCATGTCTCAACATGCCTGATCAAACTTCAGCCAGCTACAGTTCACATTTTCTTTCTCTATAATTTAATATACTCACCAAATTTTATATATGTTTCTTCACCATATAATTAAAATTCCATAGAATAAATAAATTATTACCTTTTTATTTAAAAGTTCACAAAAAATAAATTATACAAATCATTCCAAATTTTATTTCATGTCTTATTTGTTTATCAAAAACCTAATACAAAGTAGATATTTTCCTGCTGTTTGGTAGAAAAGCTCTCTTTACTTCTATCCATATGTTGTAGTACAAATATAAGTTATACAAGCCACGGCAGCATATAACTTACCTTGTTGGATCATATATGAAGTATCTTATCGCAGTGAAGATTAGAAATGAAAATTTGTCTTTCAATGCCACCAATTCACCCACACACTTTCTCTAACCTTACAATATTATGACGACACGTTAGTTAGCTCATGAAATGCAAGTCCTAAATTTTGTGCTAATTATCATATGTAACTATTGCGCCCCCATCTAGACTGTCTCAACTCACACCCCTTCTAACAGGTCACAACACGTCTAAACAGTCATATATTTTTTCCCCTCTAACCTAGGTTTTTAGTCATAATCTATCGTGTTTTTTCAAGATTCAACATGTATTTTGCCTTTACATGCTGGAAATTTTGATTTTTATTAACATACAATCTGAACTGTAAACAATGAAACGCATGGATAAGTTTCTTAATCTTCTTAAAAAATATTTCTGTATATCTCATCCTCGTTTAGGTTCCAGTATGTATGGTATAATATTCATGCCTGGCAATCTGTATAGCTGGTCACATTATTTTTCCAGTCAAATATGCTTAATTTAAGATGTCTGTTCCGTAACTCGATTTGATGGGTGGTTCTAAATTCTAATCATTCAAAGAAAACAGTCTATTTTATTATATATTCGATCCAAAATTTGTTGTCCTTAGAAAATCCACTGTCAGAAACGATGGCTGCAAGCAACTTGTTATAATTAAACTAATATTGAAAAATATCAAGGAGACTTCCATGACCAAACATTTTTTCCCTTATAAATGTAATTTCAGTAAGAACCCTCCATAATATATGTAATGAAGCAAATCATAATTTATCTGAAACATTAGATTGATTAAATATTTGGGATACACTATTGAATGCAAACATTAAATAAAACACTACATTTTCATATCTAACAACAACGACATGGATTATAGCATATGTATATCATGAAAACTTATGAAGAGATGTGAAAATTCGCTGTAAAATTAAGAATAAACACAATAAAACTAAAAATATTCTCAGTATTCATGAGCAGTAACATCGCTAAATATAATTTATTCGAAATAGCATATGCAATTTCTTAAAAAATAGTGCAGAAATGCGAAAATTCATAGCAAAATTATTACTGTTACACAAAAATGACAGAACAAGAATACGAAAATCTTGATAAATCCTACAGAATACAATATATTGTGTCATTTTACATTATGTAAGTCTTAAAATGATAATGGCTCATTGTTTAATGTTCATCAAATGAAATCTTATACATGTTCAGACATGAAAAATCAGCGAACAAGCAGGTGATTTAACCGGGTTGGGCAAAATATAATTGGGCCGCAAAATTCATAAAAAAAATTATGAAATGTGCGGGAACATATGACATTTTGTCTGAACCTAAAGCTAACCCAACTGACTCTAACCTAACCTAACCTAACCTTACGTAACCCGACCTAACCTTTTATATTAAACCTTTGCACAATTATGACCAAGATTCATGCTAGTACAGATGCGTCATTCCCACCGACTAATCATGGATTTCGACGAGCATTTAAGCCGCGCCCACTTATCGTAGTTCATATAAAATAATCTAATTTGCTGGTACAAATGACATTTTGTCTAAATCTAAACCTATTAATACATGTTGCGTAGCCTAATTAAACCAGCCTCCAAGGCAATTTGTCTAACTCTAAACGTATTATATTTTGCCCAACCCACCTAAACCAAACCTTTGGCTAATTGTGATCAAGATATATTCTAGAAATGATGCATTAGTGTATTGCAAACTATAATAGTACAAATAGTATAAATTGGTGTGATAGGAGACCGGAAATTCTAGTGATTCACCTGTATATCCTACTGAACTTAATAGCAAAATGGAATAATTAAAAAAATTTCATTGGTTAGGAAAGATGATGTCAGATTTTGTTATATTTTTTTTTTCTTCTTTGAACATCACCTTTAATAATGAAAATGGAATGCCCAGATTCAATGATAGGTTAGAATGCATGTTGGAACCGGTACAAGTACAGCCCCTTATACATATAATATATAAATATGAGAACACTTTTAATTGTATTATTAGGCATTAATGATAGAACAGCATGAAGAGGACGCGTATATTTTTATTTTTGTTGGTTGCAAAGTGAAGGTTTACAGTCCAGAGAGAGAGAAATACTTCAGTGAAGCAAGGCTGCTCAACGATGGTGAGCTGCTAGATGACGCAGCGTACCAATCAATCGAGAGACATGTGTTTAAATCATTTGATTATTAAGTAAGATATCCAATCGTAAAAAGAAAATAATTTCAGGTACCTCATGCGAGACTGAAATAGTCAGGATATTATAACGCAAAAACATACTTAAATATATGAAACATTTTCAACCGTGCAAGTGCTGGATATTATGCCCAGGGAGTCAACAATAACACCCTCCACAATCGGAAGCAAGTCATCAAGGCTGATGCCAACACTGTCTAAAAAGGCGGACGTATCCGTTGGAATGACACCTTTCGAGCCAAACCACAGACCCTGCATCCTATAGACCCTGTCTCCAAACTGGTCTCTAAATTTTTCTTTGAAGTGGGGAATACACTTCTCGTAAATTTGGCTCTTCTCCTCGTGGACCTTCTCCGCTTGACTCGGATCATTACTTTCATATCTGGCCGTTGGGTCCAAAACAAAAGCAATGTCGCTGTTTTCCTAGAAGGTTACGATGTCAGCATACCTGACTGAACCGTCCACATCGATGGCAAAAACTTCCTCAAAGCTCGTAAAGCCCCGTTGATGCAGCAAATCTATAATAGAGTGCTTCACTCTGTGATGGCGTCGGGCTATTAGAAGCATGTTATTCGGACATATACCAAGCACATGGGCTGGTGTTTCAGGCTCCCTGCCGCATCTGCGACAGAGGGGTCCAACAGCTCCCGCAGACTGTTCTCCGACTCCAGGAACAGCACGAAGAGGGGCGTAATTTGTATTGAGCTTTATGATGTTCGTCCATACAGAGCCAGACAGTGTTTTCTAATCACAAATAAACCTATTTGCTTTTGGGTTATCCTTAAATGGTAAACTCCAACTCCCTGCCACTTGCAGCTAGTCCAGTCTTCGAAAGAATTCTCTCTCAATATTCCTTATGTTTGGAAACTCATCCAAATCCTCTATTCGCAGCGCCAACCTTGAGGCACATTCCTTCGCCTCTGACTTGTAGTCGAAGATCTGCTGGAAATGCCGATCCTGGACGTTAGCTAACCTCTGAACAAGAGACTAATGCTGTAGAGGCGCTTCCCATTCGCATCGAAGTAGCCCCAGCCACGATACCGCCTTGGGACATACATCATGGCCGAAGCAGTGTCTGCTGTAAAATTTAGGTAAATGTATTTTGTAATATGAAAAAACAGATACAAACTTAACTGTGGAAAGTGATTTATTGGGTATAGCTCATTGTCTAAAGAGCATGTTGAGACATTATGTATCTGGCAACTTTAGGCCTTACAGCCTAAACTAGGGTAACTAGGGAGGTGTTAGGTGTTCATTGAGAATGTTTGTGAAAAATCTTAGTGAAGATTCCCCAAGAGAGTTCCAAGCCTTGGAAACTGTGTATGTTTTTCCTAATATGCAATCGTTAAATTTACCTTACGCAAATATAAATTATTTGCCAATGTTTACTAAGCTTTATCATGATAATGATTATGACTAAGAGATCAAAAAGAAGAATATTTAGAATGCAATATGATTGTATTTCACACGGTAAATTTAGATGATTTGTTCTTCGTAATATTATAGTAAAAATTTTCGCTTTTTCTTTAAAAATCTATAGACATTCTAGAGAATTGCGAGATAACCTTTTCTAGAAACCCAATTTTGTATGAGATATTGGGGCAGAACAATTAAATTTTTTAATCTGCATTTTTTTTTGTTTTCATGCACACTGCTCGCAATGTAGGGGGGAAATTAGTTATAACAGTCCTTTGGATACATTCATTTTTATATTACTTCCTTAATTTTGTACTACAAGATTACGTTCACAATTACTTTTCTCCTACTTTTTCATACATGGACTTCAAGATTGTACTAATTTTAAAGTTTGCCCGATCTCATTCAATGTTAGCCAAACCTTAATAGAGCAAATTGGTAATTTAGCGAGACACAACTGATACAATTTTTACCAGAAAGATTGTATTTGGCCCAATCCAAAAACGTAACAACCAAGAAGGTAGTAACGCATTAGTATTATTATGTTTAGATGGACTTGTTAGAAAGCATCATTTGTATTTTATTCAAATATTGCAATGGTTTTTCTCACGTTTTAACAAGCTCAATAGACAGAGAACATTCAAAATTCGAATTTTACTTAAAAATATCTCTCCAATTATAAATAGGCTTGTTGAATCACCTGCCTGTTCCTGATTTTTCATGTCTGAACATTTACAAGATTTCATTTGATGAACAGTAAACAATGAGCCACCTTACATTTTAAGACTTACATAATGTAAATGGACACAATATATTGTATTCTGTAGGATTTAACAAGATGTTCGTATTCTGTTGTTCTATCATTTTTGTGTAACAGTAATAATTTTGCTGTAGATTTTCGCATTTCTGTACTATTTTTTAAGAAATTGCATATGCTACTTCGAATAAATTATATTTAGCGATGTTACCGCTCATGAATACTGAGAATGTTTTTTAGTTTTATTGTGTTTATTCTTGATTTTACATCGAATTTTCACATCTCTTCATAAGTTTTCATGATATACATATGCTATAATCCATGTCGTTGTTGTTAGATGTGAAAATGTTGAGTATTTTATTTAATATGTTTGCAATCAATAGTGTATCCCAAATATTTAATCAACCTAATTGTCTGCGCGGCAGACACCCGAGGCGCGGTGGCGGAAGTACGCCACGAGGCGAGACGGAGAATAGTGCACCGGAAGTGCAAAAGAAGTCCAAAGAAATTAAACTTACCCTTAGCTGGTGGTGAATGATAAGTTGAAGGCGTGACGCTGAAGTGATAGGCGGACTGAAGAAGGAGGAGGTGGGTGTGTGTGTGAATCAGTGTGAGTGCAGGTGTGCGTATGTATGTGTGTAGTTCGGCGAGAGAAAGATTTGAGGAGAGAGGAAGGGGGGTTAGAGTGCTTCGTGGAAGCGGGTGAAGTGGCTGATGGTACTAGACGAACCCAGGCGCGGAGGGTGAGTGATTCTTCACTGATGGCGAGGAAAGAAGATTCTTGCGTCTCACGGAGACAGTAAATAATTAATTTGAACTCGAAGGCGCGAATACGGCGAATAAATTATTAAGGTGAAGTAAAGGCACTAGCACTAGAAGGAAGCGGCAAACACACGTTCACTAGGCGAGGTATAAGGAGCAAGTGAAGAAGGGCTCACGCCGTTGGCGGATGTGCCAGCGGAAATAGTGGGGAAAAGAATGGGCGTTGGAGTGATGCAATCGGAAACGGGATGGAAGAAGGGAGAGAAAGGGAGGCGAAGATATTTGGGGTGAGGCAGGAAATTTGGCTTCTTAGAAACTTTAACGACAAAAAAAGGAAAAGCAGGCAAAAAACTAAAGAGGGGTTCTAAGAAGGCGCTCGGACGCGCGGGCGGAAGCGAGCGCGCGACAGAGGTACTGCGTGTGCGAACACACACACACATACACGACCCAACACTAATGTTTCAGATAAATTATGATTTGCTTCATTAAATATATTATGGAGGGTTCTTACTGAAATTACATTTATAAGGGAAAAAGTGTTTGGTCATGGAAGTCTCCTTGATATTTTTCAATATTAGTTTAATTATAACAAGTTTCTTGCAGCCATCGTTTCTGATAGTGGATTTTCTAAGGAAAACTATTTTGGATCGAATTTAAAATAAAATAGACTGTTTTCTTTGAATGATTAGAATTTAGAACCACCCATCAAATCGAGTTACGGAACAGACATCTTAAATTAAGTATATTTGACTGTAAAAATATTGTGACCAGCTACACAGATTGCCAGGCATGAATATTATACCATACATATTGGAACCTAAACAAGGATGAGATATACAGAAATATTTTTTAGTTAAGAAGATTAAGAAACTTATTAATGCGTTTCATTGTTTACAGTTCAGATTGTATGTTAATAAAATCAAAATTTTCAGCATGTAAAGGCAAAATACATGTTGAATCTTGAAAAAACACGATAGACTATAAGTAAAAACATAGGTTAGTGGGAAAAAAATATGACTGTTTAGACGTATTGGGGACCTGTTAGAATGGGTGTGAGTTGAGACAGTCTAGATGGGGGCTGAATAGTTACATATGATAATTAGCACAAAATTTAGGACTTACATTTCATAAGCAAACTAGTAAGTGTTGTCCTAATATTGTAAGGTTAGAGAAATTGTGAATTGGTGGCATTGAAAGTAAAATTTTCATTTCTAATCTTCACTGCGATAAGTTACATCATATATGATCCAACAAGGTAAGTTATATGCTGCCGAACTACAACATATGGAGAGCAGCTAAAGAGAGTTTTTCTAGCAAACAGATTTGTTTTGGAGATTACCGATGAGATGTTCAGAAATATCGATTAGCTCGGAGGAAAATATCTACTTTGTATTAGGTTTTTGATAAACAGATAAGACATGAAATAAAATTTGGATTGATTTGTATACTTTATTTTTTGTGAATTTTTAAATAAAAATGTAATAATTTATTTATTCAATGGAATTTTAATTATATGGTGAAGAAACATGTATAAAATTTGGTAAGTATATTAAATTTTAGCAGAAAGGAAATGTGAACTGCAGATGGCTGAAGCTTGATCAGGCATGTTGAGACATGCATGGTAACTCATAATAACCATAGATATTAAAAGAGTATTTCTTTCTTTTTTATTATATTCGAAATACTATTGGCTAACATGGGTGGCGTGATGTGAGGGGTGGCGATATGTATGCTGTTTATGGACAAGAATTGTTGTAACTTGCATGGTGAGTCATCATTTAAGATAAAACAATGGACAGTGGTTTTGTGTTATATATAATAGATAAATAAGTAAAAACTATTCTCGTAAATCGATGATAATCGATATACTAGATTGATATGTGTAATCGTTATGCTTGATCGATACATATACACACATTAACTTACTATAGTTTATATCTTCCACAGATTACAACACCTGTAAAAAGGTTATATTGGCTAAATGCGTAATAGATGGCAAAATAGCACTTGCGCAGAAGGGTGAAATCCTAATTGTTATATAAGAAAAGTATTCTCATAAATAGATTACAGCGCATGCGTAGTAGATTTAGAAGTTTAAAACTTGCAATTCTAATGGCTAGCTAGTGTTTTGAGCATGCGTGTTTAGATGGTGAAATCGATTATTCGTTAGATCGATTACTGCGCATGCGTCGTAGATCTAGAAGACAGTAAATTGGCTGTGACGTCATAGAGTGAAGATAGTAAGTAATAGATGGACAGTTTTCTCAGAGTTTATCAGTTCTCGGCACGCGTGTGTTGTGTTAAGATGTGAGCATCAGCAGTAGCAGGCAGTTGGATGGGGTAAATAACTCTTTTTTTTCTTTATGACTTGTTAAAGTTGGGTTATGATGAAAATAATTGATTGTTAAGCTGCATGTAAATACTGCATTCCTATTGGCTAAGCGTGTGCGAGCCGAAATTCCATTAGCTAGTGCGCATAACCGGAGATACAATATAGTTCTACATTCTGATTGGTTGAGAAAATGACGTCACTAGAATGGTGGGGATAGCTTCTAGTGGTGTTCAATATTCTCCTTATCTCTTAAGAGGATTAAGTCTTAACATTGTATATCATTGTATAAACATACATTTATTTTCTTAACAGGATTAAGTATTAACAATGTTCGAAATGAAAAATAATAAACTTTTTGCAAGGTTGGGCAGGTGTTCATGACTCATTGTATATGCAAATATTTTTTCATAGTATACGAAGTGATTAAGGTATGAATAGATATATATATATATTTTTTATTGGTACAAAGTTTAATTTCAAAAGGTGATGCTATAACTGGTAGAAGTAATATTTAGATAGTGTTTTTTTTTTTTTTTTTGTTAATAAATTCATTCATTAATCAATATGATAGTCGATATTTGCAATTGATATATTGCGATTGGTAATGGTACACTATAAGCTGTGTGACGTTATCTGAATGGGGGATTTGTCTAAAAGTCAATGGTAATAAATAAGGCAGTGGCAATGCTATTGGCTGTGACGTCACACGAATAATATATTGCAAAGGCAGTGGTTTTGTTATACAATATAATAAAATCAATATTTTACAATAAATAACCTAATTTATAAGGCAGCGGCAGATACAGTGCGCATGCCCCAACTAGCAATGACGTCATAGGAGTGGTGATAAACGTTACAATAGCAGATTGTTTTGCGAGATCCAGTTCAGTTGTGTGTAAGTGCGCGTCGTGTTAATATCAGCAGCAGCAGGGAGCTGGAAGGGGTAAGTCAATCTTTTTATTATTATTATTTTGATGGTGTGGTGAAAGTTAGATGTCACTCCGCCATATTGTTTTTTATGTTTTTGTGAATTTCTTTATTATTATTATTATTATGTGTGACAGTTGAATGCATCTCCGTCATATTTTTTTTTATTATTTAATTTTTTTGTGAGTTGGTTGAGCGGAAATAGGGTGGGGTGGGGTCAAGGCCGTTAACAAAGGGTGTCGGGGGTGAGGGGAAAGTTGCCCCTCAAAAAGGTGTGCCAGCTCGCCCAAAACCCCTCTAGTGTGTGAAAGTTGAATTCCACTCCGCCATATTTTTTTTCTATTTTTTAATTTTTTTTTTTTTTGTGGGTGGGGCGAAGCGAATAAAATTATGATAGTGCGAGGCTTGAGTTAAAGTAGAAGTGTACGTTGAAAAGTATAGCTAGCGAGAGGATCATTGTGGCCGACTGGTTATGGTGATGGACTTCCAACCTAAAGAATGTAGGATCGAATCGCAGGTAAGACAAGTTTTTTCTTATAAAATTAAAAATAATTCCCAGAGTATGGTGAGGAGAGAGGTGTGATGTGAGAGTTGCTTCGGTCAAGTTCCGCCGTCTTGTTGTGTAAGGTGGAGCTTTCTGTTAGCTTGAGTGAGGGAGGTAAAAAGAAAATGGCGTCATTGATTAGGATGATAGATTAAGGAGTGGGGGAGAAAAGAAAATGGAGTCATCGGTTTGGATGAAAGATTATGGAGTGGGGTTGGAAGAAATAAAAGGAACATCGGATTGGATGCTAGTTCAAGGGGTGGAGGAGGAAAGAAAAATGGGGTCAGCGGTATGTATGATAGGAGAGGGGTGGGGGTGACAAGAAAAATGGAGTCATCGATTTGGATGATAGGTTAAAGAGTAGGGGTAATGGAAAGAAAATTGAGTCATCAGATTGGATGATAAGTTAAGGTGTGGGGATAGAAAGAAAATGGGGTCATCGGTTTGGATGAGATAGCTTAAGGAGTGGGGGTAAGTAGGCGTGGTTTAAGGTGCTTGTCGAAATCGATGATTGGTTGCTGGTGAGGTAACTGAACGTGACTTAGAGAGGGGAGGGGATAAGTGGGCGTGGCCTATGATCTCGCCCAGTTCGATGATTGGCCTGTGGGCGTGGCTTGGGGGCGTGGCTTAAGTGCTCATCAAGTTCTATGATTGGTCGGCGGGCGTGGTTTGGGAGGGGTGGGGAGAAATACTGTGTCACTCTTGAGCCGAGGGTGGTCGGGAGCACGCATCCCGCAGCCGGGTCCAGAATTTGAAGACATATGGGAGCGGGTAGGCACTTCTTGTGGCGCGTCGCGCGTAGGCCATCTTGTAAAGTCGACGCGAATCTGTAAGGACCATGTCGTTTTCTGGCATAACCATTGGTGAGGACTAGGCTGTGGCCTTCTTTCCAATTCCCTGAGCTTAATCGGTGGGCTAGCGCCGGTATCAATCCTATGGTGGTAACCCTTCACGCAGCCGATCTCCTGTCCACTTCTGACAATGAAGTCTTCCAACAGTGAATCCAGCTTCTTCCTTTGGTCTAGTGTAAGTTCCTCCCTTGGGGTTATGCTAGCCACCGATGGGTGGTCCTCCTTGGCAGGGCCGAAGCGCCATGCCTCCGCTACCAGGTCTGGTATAATGCCCATCCGCCTCCAAAAGTCGACTCCGAGTATGAGCTGACAGGTCAAGTCAGGGATGATTAATACGGCTATGGCGGCCACTCTCCCCT